>PVJH01019164.1:0-43461 GCA_004026705.1 Nesogale talazaci | reverse complement strand
TCAGATGACGAAGCTGAGGCTCAGAAGGCCCGTAGCGGTACAGTGGATCTGTGACTTGAGTAGCCCGAGGTCCAGCAGTTGCTCAGGCCTGCTGTTGTCAGGGGGCATTGCCTAAGCCCTGGCCCCCACGGGGTGGTGGGGGTGGTGGCAGAGGGGGCTTAGCCTCCTGGCCCTGACCTAGAGCTCTGGGCATCCACCCAGCCGGCTGGGGCCAGCTCACGCTGCCCAGGGCAGATGCCTGCCGGTGCTGACCATCGCATGCTTCCTCTCTGCCCTTCTCCTCCTCCCTCTACCCCCTCCCTCCCACTCCTCTCCTGGCTCCCCACCTCTCTGCAGGCCGCAGCTATGACGAGAAGGTGGACGTGTTTTCCTTTGGAATCGTCCTGTGTGAGGTAGGGCCAGGCGCGGGCAAAGGAGCTAGCAGGGCCCAGTGGTCTCCCCGGCCAGGGCTGCTCCTCACCTCCCCCCACCCCACTTCCATACCCGAGAGCTACAGATAAGGGTCTGCAGGGGATCTCTGGGCAGGGTGGCTCTGGGTCAGCTGCCCAGCTGTCGGGGTCCCTGGAGTTACAGAGGCCCTGCTCCTGACAGATCATTGGGCGCGTGAACGCCGACCCTGACTACCTGCCCCGCACCATGGACTTCGGCCTCAACGTGCGAGGCTTCCTGGACCGCTACTGCCCCCCCAACTGCCCCCCGAGCTTCTTCCCCATCGCCGTGCGCTGCTGTGACCTGGACCCTGAAAAGAGGTGAGAGACAGGCCAGGCCAGGAGCGGTGGTGTCGGGGCAGGCTGGCCCGAGCAGGGCCCACCCTCACTGTGCCCCCACCCCCTCCCCGCCCCTCGTGTCCAGACCCTCCTTCGTGAAGCTGGAGCAGTGGCTGGAGACACTCCGCATGCACTTGGCCGGCCACCTGCCACTGGGCGCCCAGCTGGAGCAACTGGACAGGGGCTTCTGGGAGACCTACCGACGTGGCGAGAGTGGACTACCTGCTCACCCCGAGGTCCCCGACTGAAGCCCCCGCCCAGCCATCCCAGTCGCCCCATCTCCGGCCCCCGAAGCCAGGTGCCAGCTCTTCAGGAGGGGGCTCGGCCTGGTGCCTGCAGCGGAGGTCCAGCCCTCACCCTCCACCCCATGCCAGCCCCCTGACCTGCCTTCTCCTGTCCCGCCTGCACATACTCCACCCGCCCCACCACCACCACCCCCGCCCCCCCAGTCCCAGAGCTGGCCTGGCTGCACCCACACCATCTCGCCCTGCCTTCGCTCCCTCATGGTAGGGCCACCCCCTCGCTTCTCAGTGCATGAGCCGCAGGGGCCAGAGTGCAAGCCATGCCCCATCCCTTGCCAGCCACCTCTCTGCAGCCTGTGTCCCCACAAGGGCTCGGCACCAAGGAGGTCCTGTGTCCTGGGAGGGGGCCCCACAGGAATTCTAGGGCCATGTCACACCCCTCACCTCCAGGGGTGTCTAAGTAGTAGCAGGTATTGATAATCGTACACACACACACACACACACACACACAGCCCAGCCCCTCCCAGAGCAAAGGACGGGCTGAGCCTGGACGGAAGTCCCTCCTCTTGCTCGGGGCCATTTTCATTTCGTTATTAAAGCCACTTTAGTGAGAAGCAGGTACCGGACAAGGGGTGAAGAGAGGGGCCCTTGGGTGTATGTGTGTGGGGGAGAGAGAGGGGCGTGTGCGTGGTCACCGGGCCCACAAGCCCACACTGGGGAGGGGAACGGCCTTGGGCGCAGGGCAGGTGGGCAGAGCAGACAAGTCCCGGTTCCACCAGCGTCCAGCCGCCCCTCCTCTCCCCACCAGGTTCATCTCAGCACCCCCTCCCAGGTCACCTCCCACCCCGCCCTTCCCTGGGTTCCTTCTGTGTAATCTATTTTTTAAGAAGAGTTTGTATTATTTTTTCACATGGCTGCAGCAGCAGCTGCCAGGGGCTTAGGGTTTTGTTTTGATTTTATTTTTTGGCGGGCGGGGGTGGGGGGGGCCATCCTGTCACCTGGCCTCGGTTGAGCATCTTGGAAGTATTAAGACTGTGAAGAGCGATCGCAGAGCACTTTGGACCTGGAGACCCATCAGGACGGCCCTTAGGGCCCTGATGCAAGGAGGGAGGGAGGAAACCCCCCACCCCCCAACATTTCTGACCAGGCCCTGGGAAGTCTAAGGAACAAAATCCAGACGCAGAACAATAAACACCTTCTGTATGCCCCACCAGACTCCGAGTCGTGTGTCATCCTGAGAAGACCCCACTCTGCGACGGGAGCATGGCAGGGGGCTGGCAGACAGGGAGGGTCAAAGAACACCTTGTCCAGTACTGGGCCGCCATTGAGGACAAGGACAGGGCATCCGTTAACTCCAGTAAAGCGCTCCCCACCTTGTGATGGGGATGAAGGGAAACCACCACACCCCAAACCCACTGCCCCCAAGCCCATGTGGACGCTTCGTGGCCCTGTTGGACAGGGCAGAACTGCCCCAGAACATGTCAGGGACTCACTAGGCGTTAGTGAGCTGAAATGGACTGCCACAAGCCATTTCGAACGAGAACACCCTAGCCTTCTCCCCCGGAGGGGCCGGTGGCTTTCAAAACTGCTGCCCCTTCAGATGGCAGCCC
The DNA here is from genome assembly GCA_004026705.1 of Nesogale talazaci. Taxonomy (NCBI): domain Eukaryota; kingdom Metazoa; phylum Chordata; class Mammalia; order Afrosoricida; family Tenrecidae; genus Nesogale; species Nesogale talazaci. Next base: position 40,842 of record PVJH01019164.1, on the reverse strand, counting down.
GTGCATAACCACCCCAGGGCTCCTGGGAGGGAAGAGAGAAGTGGTGACTTCCCTTCTGTGCCCATCAGCTGGCCTCTTAACTTCAGGGGCAGACCAGTGTCCTCGTCACTGCCCCTTCCTGGTGGTCGGGAATCTGGAAGAAGCCTGGATGGGGTTTGGGGTCCCCCCAGAGATTGCAATTAACACTGCCCGGCCCTGAAGGGTCTACTCTTCCATGTGGCTACCTCACGTTGCAGGCACATTGGACCTGGCTGTGGGAGGGGTCCTGGGTCCCAGTCCAGGACTGCTCAAGTGTCCTTAGAACATGGTCCATCTTCCTCCTCTCCGCCAGGGCTGGGGAGCCTTTTGGGCAAGGGTCTTTTGCCTAATCATAACCTCATCCTTGAGCCATACTGGTCAAACCTTTCATTAGCTCGGGCCGCTGGGGCGGTGGCAGGGCCCTGGTGGGGTAGCGGTGTCCTTGCGGCCGGCAGTTTGAAACCACCAGCCGCTCCTGGAGAAAAAGCCTGGGCTTTCTATTCCTGTCGAAAGCGATTGCCTCAGAAGCCCGCAGGAGATGGTTCCAAGCCAGACTGGCTCGATGGCGGCGAGCGGCGGGTGGGCAGCTGCTCTTGGGGGGAGACGGGTGCTTTCAGGAGTGAGGAGGAGGCCCCGACCCCACCTTGGAGCATCGGCTCCCTTCTCCCTTTTCAGAGAAGAGACTAGCGCCCTCCTGGAATGAGACGTCTGTCCTGTAGCCCTGTCCACTTAGGTGACTTGGAGTCGGTTTTGACTCCAAGGCAGTCACCCACTTTGAGAGACACTGCTCTGGAGAGACCAGCCTCTTAGGGCCAAGCCGAGGAGCCCCACGGGCTGCTCATCCCCCAGAAAACCCCCAAACCCTGGGCCTCACTTCATGCTCCAATGGCCAAGGATGGCCAACCCTGACCCAAAAGAAGGGTCCCATCTCGTGGCCGTCAAGAAGAGGCTGGCGCAGAGCGAGTTTGTAGAACGGGAGAGAGCTGCCCCGGGAGCGTCCAAGGCTCGAACCCTTGACGGGAGCAGAAAGCTTCACCTGCCTCCCGAGGAGGCGCTGGCGGTTTCGAACTGGGGACCTTGGGGTTTGCAGCCCGACAGGCAACCAATACACCACCAGGGCTCCTACGAGGAATCGGTGGGGGGGTCACTGGGGAGGCTCTTGGACAGAGGCGTCCTGGGAGGCCTGGAGCTAGACTGTGTTGGAGCAGATTCTATGCAGGTTGGTGCTGGAAGAGCTGGGGCAAGACGTCTGCCAGCGCTAACTAGCCAATACCAAGGGGAACTCGCTCAGAAGCCGCTGGCAAGAAAGTCTGGGAGATGTAGTTCCAGCCTTCCACTGACAGGAACCCCTAAAACGGCAGGTGAGTCTGGGGCCGAGAGACCCTAAGTACATAAATCAGCACGACACCCCACTGGCTGCTCACCCCTGACATGTGGCTAACCCACAAAGATATAAGTAGGCCGTGTGGGGAGAGGCTGCCACCCTCTCCTGGGTGGCAGCATCGTTGTGCCGTCTGGCCCATGGCTTGATGCCAGCCACAACCCATTGGGAAATTCTAGCTGCAGGCATATGTCAGAGTCCGTTCACCCTCAACCAGGGTTCAGGGCCACCGCGTAGGTTCTAAGTCACAGTGACCCCCAAGTACAACAAAGCGCTTCAAGCCTTCGCCCCATCCTTGCCATCTGCGACCTTTGCGGCAACCACTGTGTGCATCCGTGGTCTCGAAGGGTCTTCTTTCTCTGTGGACCCTTTCCCACAGGTGTCTTCTCCAGGGACGGGTCCTTCTTGATGGCAACCCAAGGTGGGTTGGATGAAGGCCTGCCATCTTCCCTTCGAAGGCCCACTGTGGGAGAAAAGCCAGCCCCCACAACGGATCATGAGTTCCATAGGCGTAATTGTAATCGTATGTTAAGATACATACGAAGATCATAATAGAGTCATGGGTAATAAGAGAGAGCCTGAAAGGGTCAGACACATTTCGTGGTAGCATGCTCACCTCCTGGGTGGCCATGATCTCAACGGCCAGGTCCGTGCACAGCACGGGCAGAGAGGGCAGGAGGAGGCGAGGGCAGGGGGAAAGGGAACAGGGGAGAGAGGGAGAGGAGTTGGGGAGGAGGGGCAACGGAGAGGGAGCTTCTTTATTGTTGACCAAGGCTTATATAAACTTGCGAGGAGTAATTAGAGATAACAACATCGCTATAGTTTATACAGCAGTGAGGGGGGAGGCACGATCTAGGGGTATCCATGCTACAGGAAGAGGAGGAATTAAAGGCATACATGTGACAAGAAGGGCAGATCCCAGATTTAGATGGCAGCCTCACTTTGGATGTCACTGAGCAGGTTTGACCTGGTCGCTGACCCTTCATGGAAACCACTGTCAGTAGTGTGTGAGTCCTCCTACAGTGGACCAGATGCCTTCAGGGGCAATATCTCTAAGTATCCGACCTCCCATCGCCTCTAATGTTTGGGGTATCTTTGGGTGAGACAAAGTTGGAGAAATTGGGCTGAGCCCCGGTGGTGGCATAGAGGTTGAGTGCGGGACTGCAGACCACTGGCTTGGCGGTTCAAATTCAGCAGCAGCTCTCCAGGAGCAAGGCTGGGCCTCCTACTCCTACCAGAGGGCAGGCATGCCCACAAAACCAAAAAGAAAAAAGAAAGAAGGTCTAAGCGATCCGTCCCTTTAATAAAAAGTCAGGGCTGAGCCCCGGTGGCATGATGGTTGTGGCGTGATGGTTGTGCGCAGGACTGCAGCCCACTGGGATGGAGGTTCAATTCCAGCTCACAGGAGCAAAGGCTGGGCCTCCTACTCCCACCACCAGAGGGCAGTGATGCCTAAAAATTAAAAAAAATGTAAAAAAGTCAGAAAAAGCAACTGCAAAAAAAAAAAGAAAGAAAGAAATCACTCTCCTCTCTCCTTGATGTGCACAGACCATCCAGAAGGTGAGCACACTACCATGAAATGTGTCTGACTCCTTTATTTTGCCTCCTCCTCCATCTCTCTTAGGCTCTACGACTTCACCATCATCTTTATGTATCATAACATACAGTTGCACCTACCAGACCCGTGATTGTGTGAGGGGCTGGTTTCCCTCCACAAAGACACCGGTTGTTTTGGTTGCTGATTTGCAACAGAAGTCAATTTTAAAAAAGGAGGGGACCATTAATCATAGAAAAACACGAAATAAGCCAAAAGTAAGTCTAAGAGGCGTAGGTCCTCATCTCTAAAATCGGTCATGGTGTCGCTGATTCATAATGACTTTAGCGAGACATAATTCACATACTGTACAATTTAGGTGAAAATCCAGTCACCTTTTACTACCGCCACAATGCTTAACCTCCTGCACCACCTGGTCATCTCGTTAATGTACATGACAACTCGACCTCCCTCTAGGACCAGAGTTGAACTGCCCCCAGGGGTTCTCATCGTTACAGGAGCAGGAAGCGTCATCTCTCTCCTGTAGAGGGCTGCTCGCTTTGAACTGCTGGCCTTGTGGTCCACAGCCCAATGGGCTGGGCTTCTCTGGAAGAGAAACTCATGCGCTCACTCACTCTCTCTCACTCTCTCACTCTCTCTGTTACTCTGACTCACTTTCTGATTCACACTCACTCTCACACTCTCACTCACACTCACTCACTCACTCTCACTCACACTCACTCACTCACTCTCACTCACACACTCACTCACACTCACTCCTCACTCTCACTCACTCTCACTCACTCATTCTCTCACACACTCACTCACTCTCACTCTCTTCCTCACATACTCACTCACTCACTCACTCACACTCTCACTCATTCACTCTCACTCACACGCTCACTCACTCTCACACTCTCTCACACTTTCACTCTCTCACACTCTCACTCACTTTCTCTCTCACTGTCTCTCTTACTCACTCTCTCATTCACTCACTCACTCCCACTCTCTCAGAGCTCTCTCCCTCACACACTAACTCTCTCACTCACTCTCAGACTCTCACACTCATTCACTCACTCACTCTCACTCTCTCCCTCACACACTCACTAACTCACTCTCACTCATTCACTCGCTCTCACTCTCCCTCACACACTCACTCACTCTCACTCACACACTCTCTCACTCACTCACTCTGTCACACTCTCACTCTCTCACACTCTCACTCATTCTTTCACTCACTCATGAGCATCATCAGGTCGATGCCGCCCCATATCAATCTTTTTGTTGTCGTTGTTAAAAACTTTTATTATTTTTTTAAACAACAATCATATCAATCTTCTAGGACAGCACTGAACTGCGCCTGTGAGTTTCTGAGACTGGAACTCTTTCTTTTTTTAATTTTAATAATAAATGTTCCGGGCTAAGCCCCGGTGGCGTAAGTGGTTGAGTGCGGAGCTGCAGCCCGCAGGCTTGGTGGTTCAAATCCAGCGGCAGCTGGGTAGCGCCCACGACCACCAGAGGCAGTGATGCCCACACAAAAAAAAATAATAATAAAATAAATGTTCCATTGAAGGCATGCACAGTAAGATGTGTTTATTTAAAATGGAGAATTTATTTTCTCAGTACACCAAATAGGATGCAAACACCAACGTGACAAATATACAGAAATATGCCGATCAAACATAAAACAGTCATTTCGTTTACATGAAGGGAAATCTCTTTAAATGTTATGACAACACACTCCCCAGAAGAATTTTCAGTTAATCATACATTTCAATAAGATAAAGGCTAATAGGTTCAGTGGAAGTTAGCTTGTGGATTTTCCTTCAAATAGAACTCCAGCTTTATTAATCCATGCCAGTTAAACACTGTAACTAGAATCTCAACTAAATGCAAAAGGAGATAAAGGAATGGGTTACCTTTTTGTTTGAACGGAGACTGTATGCTTTACGGGAGGAGAAAGCCCCCTCGTTCTTAAGGATACATTAAGCCTTAAACAGGACAAAGAGAAGGAGACTGGAGGTGTCGTGGGATTATACATGGTGCTGCAGCCCACAAGATTGGCAGTTTGAAACCCCCAGACACTGCAAGGGAAAGAGATGAGGCTTTCCGCTCCGTCAAGTGTACCGTCCTGGAAATGCACAGGTGCAGTTCTGCCCTGTCTGAGAGGGCGGCTCCGCATCAGGGGCTTAGCTGAGTTGGCCTGCTGGAATGCTAACTGCAGGGTCCGCAGTTCGAAACCACCAGTATCTCCCTGGGAGAAAGGTGATGATTTCTCAGCCTCATAAAGAGTTACAGTCTCAGAAACCCACGGGGACTGTTCTGTGAGACACGCTGGCCCTCAGCTTTGCCAAGCACGACGCCCACAAATGCACATGGACTCAGGGCTCCTGTGTAAACGGTGGCAGTCACTGACCCATGTCAATTTCAGCACTGGGAGTGTCGGGGAGGAGTCGAGCCTGCACTCTGGAGATGGCCAGTGAGGCCTGTGTGTGGGCAGGGTTTTCTCCTGAGGATGCTGGGAAGTCTCACGGTATTTTCCCATTGGAGGTGAGAGACTTGACTCAGTCTCTTGGAGTCCGTGTACCGACAAGACACATGGCAGCATGCTGACATGACCCTGAGTCCGAGGAACTGGAGGAGCCGGAGGAGAAGCCACATGGGCAAACCCTGATGGAACCGGACCTCTGCAGCCGGAAAAGCCACATCTGAGAGACCCCTGCCAGCGCTGAGATGCTTCTACTGCCACTGGATCCTGCCGATGGACCCTGAGCCCTGGAAACAGGGGGAGACCCCTGCCAAAGCTGAGAAGCTTCTACTGCTGCTGGACACACAAGACTCTGCACCCACTGGCCTGTGATTGTCCTGGTGTCATCGCACGTGTTTCATGAGTCAGAAGGAGGCTTTATAGACTGGTATCAGACATATGGGCTAATATCAGACCTATGACTTTGGGCTGGACTGGGTTGGGATGCTTTCTCAATGTTCCCTTCCTCTTGTCCATAAACTTCTCCCTTATATCCATATGTGTGTCTATGAAATGGGGTTCTCTGGTCTGCCTGGACCGACACAGAGACTGAACCAATGTTCAGAAATAGATCTCAAGTCCCTAGTGCAAACCAAAAACTGAAAAAAGAAAAAGAAAGTCTCCTTCCGAATGACTGGTGGTTTCCAACTGCTGACCTTGCAGCTAGAGGCCCAAGTAAGCCACTGTAAGCCAAATCCGTCTGTCAACTGAGGCTCGGCCTGTGAGCTCCCACCCGGCAGAGCCATGTGTGCCACCGGTTCCTGTACACGCCGTGGCTTCCTCGTCAAAGAGCCTGGCACGCGTGCCAGACGCTGGCGTATCTTCCGCCTCCCGTGTGTCAGAGTCAAACAGTGTCAGACTGTGCAGGGTTTGCCATTCGCCGGTGAGGGGGGTAGAGCCTCTGATGAACTTAGGTTTTTTGGCTAGTAACCTCGCTGCTGTCAAAATGCTGCCATCGAGTCAATGCCGACTTTGACCCTATCAGACGGGGTAGAACCGGCCCTGTGAGTTTCAAGACTGCGACCCTTTCCAGAGAGCAGAGGGTCTCGTCTCTCTCCTAAGGAGCACCTGGTGGTTTCAAACCGCCGACCTGGCTGTTAGCAGCCCAATGCCAAACCACGAGGCCACCAGGACTCCCAGCCGGTGAGCCAGTGCGTCTCCATTTTCAGCACCCCGGGACTCTTTTTGCTAAGAGCACAGCACGAGGGGCTGAGCCCCGGTGGCGTAGGGGTTGTGCGCGGGACTGCGGCCCACGGGGACGGAGGTTCAATTCCAGCAGTGGGGCTGGGCCTCCTACTCCCACCACCGGAGAGCAGTGATGCCCCCCCCCAAAAAAAAAAAAAAAAGAGCACAGCACGAGAGGATCAGTTTCCCTCCTTGGTCCTTTATTTCTGCTCATGGGCACAGGCTGATCTCCCAAATGCAAAGATGCCCCCTCGCCACCCTTTCCTGTTTCTGTGATCCCAGGTGCATCCGAACCACACAGTATTCCATCTCTGCAACCAGCTGCCAGGGCCCAGGTCAGACCTGACACGTTTCCAAGGCGCCATCCTTGGCATTAGAACCCTGATGGTACTGTGTGTCTGCATCAGGCTGTCACTGAGTCAGAACTGCCGGCCTCCCTCAGGGAAAGAGAAGGCTTCCTACTCCTGGGAACTCACTGCCTCAGACACTCACAGGGCACCCACAGGGGCCGTTCTGCCCTGGCCTCCTCGGGGGTTGCCATGAGCGGGGGGTGGGGGGGTGTCGCAGAGATTTGTTGGTTTGTTCACTTTTTGTGAATTTGCATGGGGTTTGCTGATCCTCCCTCTAGAGGGCGTGTCGCTGCCTCCGGATGTCTCTTCCGCAGTGGAGAGTCAGCTCCCTTTCCTTTGACCCGAAAAGATCCCTGCTCCCACCAGCTTAAGGCACGCCCCACCCCCACCCCACCCCGCATTTGCGACCTGTGTCACCAGCCTGGTTGTCCTGCGCTGTCTCTCTGTTGCCTCGCTCTGTCTGCGCAGCACAGTGACCGCACACAGAGCGGGGTGACCTTCAGGCGGGGAGACGGACTGGACGAGCAACCAGGCCGAGGGGAATGTGACAGGAACGCTAGGGAAGAAGTGCCCCTAGCTCCAGGGGCCTGGTGAGGCCTCCGGACCTGACAGCTTTCAGAGAACCACAAAAGGACCCATCTACAAAGACCGGACAGAGCAGAGTCGAGGAGAGACTTGACGTGAAGCTCCCACTGCCTTTCGGGACCTGGGTCCCCTCTCTGTCAGTGAAATAAAAAGTCCGTTCGGCTAATCTTATAAGGTCATTTGAAGACTATTTAGTATGTTGCTCTTGCTGGGTGTCATCGAGTCTGTTCAGACTCACTGTGAATATATAGATACATATACATACATGGTGTGCATGGATGGATGGAAGTACATACCATAGAATGGAACACTGCCCAGTCCAGCAACAAACTCACAATTATTCCAAAGTCTGAGCCTATTTCTGTAGGCACTGTGTCCTTCTGTCTCACTGAGGCCTTTTCTCTTTTTCGCTGCCCTTCCCCCCCCCCCCCCCCCCCCACTTCACCAACCAGGATGTCCTGCTCCAGGAACTGGTGCCTCCTGATGACACAGCCCAAGTACATGAGATGAGCTCTCACATCCTGGCCTCGTGCCTGTACGAAGCCTTCTTCTTCCTAGACAGATCAGATGATTGAATGCACATCTTAGGAATTGGGCAACACTTCTCACGAGATAGCGTGCTCCAACCATGAAAGTCAACACAGCAAATCTTATCCAAACCAAACCCACTGCCACCGAGTGCATTCCGACCCAGAGGGACTGTGTAAGACAGAGTAAAACTGCCCCCCCGCACCCTTGTGGGTTTCCAAGACTGTCACTCTTTCAGAACTAGAAAGTTTCCTCTTTCTCCCACAGATTAGCTGGTGGTGTCATGACTGCTGCTTTTTTCGGTCAGTGCCCTAACGTGGAACCCACTGTGCCTCCAGGACTCAGACCTCAGCTTCATAGTCAAGGCCATGGCAAAGGGACAGAAGTAGGTGTCTGGCCTTGGCACAAGAGACTCCATTTTTAGGTGCAGCGCCTCCGTTTTACATCTCAAGAGCTCACTGCTGCTAAACCCTTCCTGAAACCCTTTGTACTCGGAATCAAGGTGCTTGCCTGTTTCTAAAAGACAGGCATTCCCATCCTCCCGCAACTTTTAGATAGATTCGACGACCATCTCCCTTACGAAACCCAGCCGTGTGCGCACTCCCTTCGTTTGAAGAGTAACACCTGCGCCGTCAAGGGGGTGTAAAAACTTTTCCTTTTGTTCCCTTGGCACGGCTTCCTCGGCTCAGTACCCCGAGTTGTTGAATCCGCCCGCAAACTTCCCGAATAAAGCCTGCCTGAAAACTTCCAGTTGGGTCTCCGGTTCTGTTTCGCGTCCAAATAAACTTTACGGTGGGTTTACACAAGAATCTAAAACACAGCTCCCGGCCGAGTTGGTATGAGGCTTCCTTCCAGACCGATTCACCATGTGGAAGGTTTCTTTTAAGTTCCGGCTGACTGACGTGGGACACCGCCCCCCGCCCCCCCGCCCCTGCCAGCTGCCATCCAAAGTATTCAGTGTTCCTGAAAGTTCCCCGTTGCCAGCACTCTGGAGGTCTGCAGCAGCACAATTTAGAGTACCTGCAGCCACAAGCACAATCCTTACTAATGACAGAGGAGGACGTGTGAAGGTGGAGCCGAGGCACGGGGGAGACAGACAGCGCACAGGACAAAGGACAGCAGAAAGAGAAACAGCTCCAAAGAGAAAAAGCTCAGAAGGAATCGGCCACTGATCAGACCTGCACAATGAATTTCACAGCGACTACCAGGTGCCTGCCTGCCAGTAATCATTCATTCATACACTTGTGCAACCACGCATTCGTTCATTGACCACGTGTGCTCTCATGGGGCATGAGGCTGTATTAGGTCCCGGGAATGTAAGCATTGGAGACCCCTGGATTAGAACCCCAGAGAGCAGGCTGTGTGTTGTGTTTCAGGAGCTGTCCACACACCCACCCCAGTTCTGGTCCTCAGCTCTATCCAGATTCTCAAAGACTTTCTAGGGAATTGTATCTGAAATTTGGCAGGAACAGAGGGGCCGTGGGATACAGCCTGAAAAGCTTTACCATATGTTTCTGGTTCAGCAGAGTAAAACAACCAGAAAACTTCCCATTAAGACTCTTTGGAAGGTTTGATAAAATTCCAAGCATGTAGGTTTCACCTCGCGGTGCTTTTTATGAAAGAAAGCGAAGTCCCAGGAGTCCAGAAACAAAGGATGAAACGTCGTGGGTTAGACCAGATGGACTCGAGAAACACATCCAGAGACATTCATCTGTGTAAGAGAGGATTTCATAAAGCATCCCAGCCCAGTCCCGATGAAGTCTGTATGTTTGATATTAGCTCATGAATTTCTCTTCAGACTCCACACAGCACATATGAGCTGCTGAATGCAGGAAGATCACCGGCCAGTGGGTGGAAAGTTCTGTGGGTCCAAGGACAGTGGACACACCTCCCGGGCTCTGGCTGTTATCAGTGTGGCAAAGGTGAGTGACACACATCTTATTTCACTGGCCATGTTGGGATAGGAGAGTGAGATAGCTAGCTGCATAGGACCTCTTTAACGGATGCCAGAGAAAGGATGTCCCTTTGTCGACTAAGGTGTGCCTGACCCGAACACATATGTTCCATCGCCTCCTAGACATGTGAAAGTTGGACATTGAATCAAGAAGGCCAGAGAAGAATGGATGCGTTTGAATTATGGGGCTGGAGAAGAATATTTAAAGTACCATGGACGGCTTCCAGGACAAACTGAGGGAGAGTGGATGCAGTTGAACCGCAGGGTTGGCAAAGAAGAGTGGAAGAACTGCGGTCGGCCACAAGAATAATCCAAGTTGTCTCAGAAGGAGCACAGTCCTTGAGATTTTCTGTGCAGAGGATGGAATCCAATGGGACTAGAGAGAGTGTTATTTCTCCCTAGTCTATTTGCATGCCTTTTAAGTTCCCTTCCGTGCCTTAGAACTCCACCTTATGAGCCCGCCAGCACAATATTGAACAGGGGTGACGGCAAAGGACACCCTTGTCGGATTCCAGTTCCCCAGCGGGAGCGACTGCAGTCTCTGTGGAGGGTGGGTTTGAATCGATTGTCAGTCGGTGGATGTGACCTGTATGATGCTGGGGCAACCCCCTTCTAGTCCGGCTTTGTTGATTGCTTTCATCAGGAAGGGGTCTTGGGTTTTGTTTGAAGGCCTTTTCTGTGTCCCTTGCTAGGACCAGGTGGTTCTTTCCCTTTGCCCTGTGTATGTGATCGATTACATTGATTACTGATCGCTCTTCCAAGGCTGACCCATCTTTGCATACTGAGCGTGAATCCCACTTAGTTAGGCTTTTTTTTTTCCTCTTTGATAGATTGTTGGCTTCTATTGTTGAGAGTTTTTCCTTGTATGGTCATGAGGGCTAGTAGGAATAAAGAGGGTCACAACTTAATGTTAAGCAGCATGTCATTTGGTCACACTGTGATGGCTTGCATGCTGCTGAGGTGGCATGACTCAAAATGAGAAGAAAGAGTTGCAGCTTTCCATCGGTAATCAGAACGTGGAGAGCACCAAGTCTGAATCCAGGGAAATGAGAAGTCACCAACAAGGAATTGGAATGAAGAAAGATGAGTTCAAGTCAGATAATCATTTGGTTCATCATGCTCTCTATGATCGGCTATCCAAAAGCTCTAAGAAGACCAGGTATCATGACTATGATTCAAACATATGAAGCAATCACCAAAGCCAGTGATGAAGAAATTGAAGAATCCTACCAACTTTTTTGGTCTGGAACTGATCAAACATGCAATCAAGGTGCAGCAGTAATGACTGGTGATTGGAAAGCAAAAGTTGGAAAAAAAAAAAAAAAGATAGGCAGTTGGGAAAGATGGTGTTGGTTTAAAAAACAACAGGAGAGATTGCATGATTGAATTTTTGCAAGGCCAATGATGAATTCATCACAAATGCCTTTTTCCAACAACGTAAACAGCAGCTGTACACGTGGACTTCACCAGATGGAGCACAGAGGAATCAAATCGATCACATCTGTGGTTAGAGACGGGGAGAAACTCAATACCATCAACCCAAATACCAGGCTAAGGGCCAAATGTGAACTAGATCATCAATTGCTCATATTCAAATCCAGGTTGAAGCCGAAGAAAATTGAAACAAGTCCATGAGAGCTAAAATACAAAGTTCAGTAGATTCCACCTAAACTTAGAGACCATCTCAAATACAGATTAGCGGGATGGTGCACACATTCCCAAACCCCAGACATCAAGTCTATCATGGGTCGAGAAAGCACGAGGACATTCTAAAGACAGGAAAGAAAGAAAAGACCAAAATGAATGTAAGAAGAGACTCTGAAACTGGCCCTTAAAAGTTAAGCTGCTAAAGTGTCTGGAAGAAATTATAACAATGGCTGAACAGATGATTCTGTTTCAGTTCAGGTAGATTAGAGATACACTCATATCCCTGTATGAGAGAATTACATACCGAAGGTAGCTAATTGTACATTAAGAAAGCATCCCGGGCTGAGCCCTGGTGGCGTAGTGGTTGTGTGCGGGACTGCGGCCCACTGGGTTGGAGGTTCAAATCCAGCAGCAGCTCTCCAGGAGCAAGGCTGGCCCTCCTACTCCCACCAGGGCAGTGATGCCCCCCTCCCCCAACAAAAAAAAAAAAAAAAGGAAAGCATCCCAGTCCATTCCAAGCCCATAAGTCCAATATTAGCCCATATGTCCAGTACCCATTTATAAAGTCCTCTTGCGACTCATGAACACATGCAATGACGCTGAATACAGCATGATCCCAGGCCAGCAGGTAGGAAGAAGCACCACCCCCCTTTCTGCAGGAGTTTCCCCATTTGAGAGTCCCACCACTAGGAGTTTCTCCAAACCCTCAGCAGTGTTTGTTGTGTTTTAACTTTGTTGTGTGTTTTTTTAACAGTTTTTTTGGGGGGCATCACTGCCCTCGGGTGGTTGGAGTAGGAGGCCCAGCCTTTGCTCCGTGGAGCTGGAATCGAACCTCCATCCCATTGGGCCGCAGTTCCTCGCACAACCACTACGCCACCAGGGCTCAACCCAACTTTGCTGAGTTTTAACATTGCAGTAAACCGCAATGGACATAGATGTAGCTGAGCCCCTCTGGCTTCCCCATTGCCACAAGGCAGGAGTCAAACGTCCCTCCATGCTCTCTCCTTCTTCACCTGCTCAGACTCCCAGGGCTCCCCCCACAGCACTCGATTTTACGTTGCCGTGGTCACACAGAACTCAGACGACACTCACCCTTAAGAGGGCTTGTTAGGGAGTTAACAAGATCACAAACAGTAAGGATACAATTATCGGTCCAAGTTTGGCCCTCAGCCTCTCGGCCTTTTCTTCCAGGGGCCAGGAAGTCAGCCCACCAGATGAGGAAATGACACCCCATAGCCTCAGCCCAGCTCCCTTGAGTCTCTGCACCCCCGTCTGTGTTCCTCTGGTCCCACGGCCTCGGCCACTGCAGAGAGAGGTTTGGGACGTGTGCTCTCCGAGAGAGTCCAGCAATTTCCCTCTGTCCTGGCATGGCTTTGATGGAGGCGTGGTTTGTCTTTTCAGCTGAGCGTGACCCCAAGGGAAACGAAGGAGGGTGTGTTGGCCAGGGTCACTAGAGAAACAAATCCAAGGGCATTCATATTTGTGTAAGAAAGAGCTTTCTATCAAGACGTAGCCGTGTATTACGGAAACAGATCCCTGCCCAGTCCAACTCAAGCCCATAAGTCCCGATACTAGTCCATGAATCCCTCCTGAGACTCACGAAGCCACAGGCAACGAGGCAGATGACAGGAACGGGACGGGCCAGTGGGTGCACGGCCCCACAGACCTCGTGACGGTGACTCTGGCCCTGAGTCACCTTCCAGTCAGCAGCAGGAAGGTGAGGGCTTCCAGTAGGGCCGGCCTCTAGAGGGCCATTTCTTTCCATAGCACCTCCAAGGAGACGAGACCTGATTGACTGGCTGAACTCCACCCAGATCTTCCTTCAGGTGGACGTGTTGGTGCACACACACACACACACACACACACACACCTCCCTAACAATCACTGAGGGTGTCTTAAATGCCCCCCTCTGCTAAAGGACTCTTAAAGATGCTGCCAAGGAAACACGGGTTTGACTTGGTTCACTCCCTCTCGGGCAAAAACAAAACAAACCAGGAAACTTGCCGCCATGGCCTTTGCGTGCGGCGGACTCCCAGCCACCCTCCCTGCAGCACGGAACAGTCCCGCCCCCCGTGGGCTTCCCAGACTGTCACGCTTTTCGGGAGAGGGGAGCCGCATCTTCCCCAAGGTCGGGGCTTGTTGCTGGAGGTCGTCACGTGGTGTCCGGGTCACAGCGACCCTGTAGACGGCCCCTGTAAACCAGTGGTCTTCCACCTGTAACCAGCGGTCTTCAACCTGGGGGTCGAACAATCCTTTCACAGGAGTTACCGGGCTCATCACAGTAGCAAACAGACAGCGCTGAAGTAGCAACAAAAATAATCTTATGGTTGGGGGGGTGTCCCCACCACCTGAGGACCTGTCTGAAAGGGTCAAAGCAGAGGGAAGTCTGAGACCCGTTGCAGGGTTCATAGCGCCCTGGGAGTGGGGGGATCTGCTAAAGGAGGCTCTGAGGAAGGCTGAGGGAGGGTCAGGAAAGGGCTGAAGACTGGGGGAGGGGAGCCAAGGTGGAAGAGGACATTTGAGGTCCTGTCGGTCACCCAAGGAACTCCTGACCCTTCTGAGTTTCCCCGCCCCCAGGGAGCTACAGGTGGGGTCTGATACTGAGCCCTGAGGTCACTTCCTCTTCCAGATGGCCCTCTAGTCTGATTGGCCATTCTCAAACACTCTGTGTATCCAAATGCACAGATTGGAATCTAGGCCAGCCCACACCTTGACCTTCTTCAAAGACGTCAGACAGGTGGACAAAGGTGTGTCCGGAATGCAGATCCCACACCCTGGGATTAGTCTGGGACCTGGGTTTGCAAGTCCACCAGGGCAGTGATGCAGCTGCTTGGGTCAAAATGGCAGCCACTAGTCACATGGAGTAGATGCTCTGGTGGTGACTTCAAGGTCGGGAGTTTGAAACCACCAGACACTCAGTGGGTCAAAGATGAGGCTTCCTACTTCCGCCATGGTTGACAGTCTCAGAAACCCACAAGGGTGTCCTGCTGTGTCCACTAAGGTCACTCGGAGTCGGAATCCACTCAGAGGCCGTGAGTGAGTCACACGGAAATATTTAAATGTCTATCAATGAAAATTAAATCAAATCTTAACTTCAGGCCTTGGGTGCATTGGCTTCTTTCCAAGGGTTAGATGACCAGAACTAGGGACAGGTGTTGCCCCGATAGAGGAGGTTGGAAAGAAATCAGGCAACCATTAGACACCTATGAAAACCCTAAGCTGAGCATGCTCATCCTCAAAGTCCCTCCCACACCCAGCCAGGGTAGAGGCACACCTGGGCTGGCCAAAACTAGGCCCAAGCTCAAGACATCACCACTGGTAACTCAATCAATGGGGTCAAACAATACCATCCACCACGCCTTCCTCCAGCAAGGGGTGGGCTGGAATAAAGGCAGGGAGCAGTCTCAGGGATGCTCAGGGATGCTCTCTTACCCTGTTCCTGGTCTGAGGCAGGTGTGTGGGGGGGTGTCTCTTCCCCCACCCCACCCCCACCACTGCAGGAGCACACACGCACCTGGTCCAGACAGGCCTACTCGGGCCCACAGGCTCACAACCTCTTAAGTTCTTGGGCTCTGGCCTGCGGAATCCCCTCTCCACGAACCATACCCATGGGTGTTCTCTTCCACGTGGATATTTAGGCCCAGTTGTGAACCCCTTTGAGACTTTCAGGCCTGAAACTTGTCCTTCCCTTCATCCAAACCCACTTGGGTCACAGAATGGGCTTCGGCGTGAATTCTTTCCTTGTACCAACTCCAGAAACCTAACACAAATATCCAATAAACCAACCATTCAGGGAAAACCTCTGAGAGTGGGGGTGGCAAAATGATATTTCCACCTGTAGAAAACAAATACCAAAAGTGAGTTCAAGACCTAAAAGTGAAAATGGAACCGTGAAATCCATAGACCAATCAGGGGCCAGGTTGTCCAACCTTGCGTTGAACAATGGGTTATGGAATATAACAACAATAAGACAAACAGCAAAAGGGGATTTTAAAAAGACAAAATAAACAGACCTGCCTAAAAAACATTTTTTTGGGGGGGAGCATCACTGCTCTCCGGTGATGGGAGTAGGAGGCCCAGCCCCACTGCTGGAATTGAACCTCCGTCCCAGTGGACCGCAGTCCCGCGCACAACCACTACGCCACCGGGGCTCAGCCCAAAAAATTTTTAAATATTGTCCCTTGAAAGACTTTGCCAAAAATGGGAAGAAGAAAAAAAAAAGCAAGCTACCAACTTAAAATATCTTTGTAAACCATAGCCAATAGATATCTAATAACCAAAATATATACAGTGTAGAGAATGTAACTACCAAAAAAACTGCAAGCTGATCATAAAATGGACAAAAGACTTGAATGGACATTTCTGCACGGAGGACTGCAGCCTGCTACACTCACCTGCAGAGAGAGGCGGATCATCACAACAAGGACAGGTCAGCTCACTTCCACTGGAAAAGACAAGCTCACTGCCCTCCATGTCCCCACAAAGTGACCTGGCAGGACAGGCTCTAATCACCCGTGTGGATTTCCGAGACAAACTTTTGGGGAGTAGGAAGCCTCATCTTTCTCCCCCAGAGTGGCTGGAAGTTTTTAAATTCTGACCTTGGGGCGAGCAGACCAACGTGTAAATACTACCTTTCCACCAGGATGGTTGAATTTTTAAAAGGAAAGCACAGATGTCTGTGGAGCTGTGATGTGAGGAAATAGAAAGTGTTCCCCATTCTAAGTGGAAAGCAAACAAGGCCGCCAGGGCAGAAAAAGGGGTGGTAATTCCTCCAAGAAATGAAACCAAAACCACCTGGCAAGTTCACTCCTAGGTGTATGCTTAAACAGACACGCAGACAGACTTGTGCACCAGTGTCCGTTACAGCTCTATTCGCCACGGACAAAAGGTGCAATCAATCTGAATGCCCCTGTGTTAGTCCGGGTAGACTACCAATGTGACAGTCACCTCGTCTGGTGTCCATTTGAGGATAAAGAGTGTAGGGGTCGGGCTGAGCCCCGGTGGTGTAGTGGTTGAGTGCGGGGCTGCGGCCCACAGGGCTGGCTGTTCAAATCCAACAGCCGCTCTCCAGGAGCAAGGCTGGACCTCCTACTCCCACCAAAGGGCAGTGAAGTTCCCCCCACCCCCCCCCCCAAAAAAAATAAGGATTAAGAATGTAGGGGTGGAGTCTAGCCTGTCAATCTGGAGATGGCCGAAGAGTCCTCTGTGTGAGCATGGCCTTCTCCTCTGAGAATTCTGGGAAATCTGGCGGCATTTCTCTTTTGGAGGTAAGAGACTCACGACTCAGTCCCTTGGAGACGCTCTTCTGACAAGACACAAGACTTTGCAGCTGACGAGACACATGGCAGCATGCGGATAGATCCTGAGCCCTGGACACCAGAGGAGCCATGAGACCCCTGCCAGCGCTGAGATGCTTCTACCACCACTGGATACACAAGACCTCTGCACCCACTGACCTGTGACTGTCCTGGTGTCATTGCATGTGCTTCGTGAGTCTGAAAAGGACTTATGGATTGGTATTGGACATATGGGCTAGTATCGGTCTTATGACCTTGAACTGGACTGGGCTGGGATGTTTTCTCAATGTTCAATTGTTCTTGTATATAAACCCCTTTCTTATACACTTGAGTGTCTGTGGATTTGTTTCTCTAGTCTACCCGGTCTAATAGAACTAAGAATGCAAAGGATAACAGGTTGAAGCTTTCCCAGAATGGGGTGGGAAACGCTAATCAGAGACTTGCTAAAAAGTCAATCTCTCTTCCAAAAGGCCGGAGCACAGGAAGCTGTCTGCTCCACGAGGCTCAGCACTCGTAGGGTGTCTGTCCACGCATCGGAATCAACTGCCTGCAGAACCACCTCCGTCTTGGAGGAATCCCAGAACGCTCCTCGGAAGCAAAGATGGCGAGATGGCTTGCATCCACTTTGGACGTGAAAAATCAGACGAGACTCCTCCCTGCAGGAGGACTTCGTGCACGGGAATGTGGGGGAACAGAGAGGAAGCGGAAGGTCCACAGAGAGACGGATGGTCACGGAGGCTGCAGCAGGGCCGTGGGGAGAATGGCACGGGGCCAGCTGGGGTTCTGTTGTGCTGTGCATCGGGCCATTATGAACTGAAAGCGACTAGAGGCCCCTACTAACAACAGGGAGGGCAGTTAGGCAAGAAAACGAAATCAAAATCAGACCGAATGGGAAAGAAGAGGTAAAAACCATCTTTCTCGGCAGATGACATGGCCTTGTAGGTGGACAATGGAGGAGTCCACTGAAAGGATAAATGAGACTAATACCCCAATTCAGGAAGGTTGCACTCTATAGGCTCAAGTGGAAAATATTTCAAAATGAATATGGTAATATGTGTAGAAACATGCTTGATACAAATGATGTATTGAATGTTATAAGAGCTGTAAGAGCCCCCAATAAAAAGGTATTGTGGACTAAGCCCCGGTGGCATAGTGGTTGTATGCGGGACTGCGGCCCACTGGGTGGGTGGTTCAAATCTAGTAGCAGCTCTCCAGGAGCAAGGCTGGGTCTCTTACTCCCATCAGAGGGCAGTGATGCCCCCCCCAAAAAATAAGAAAAAATCCCAACACAGTCCAGTCCAAGTCCATACGTCTGATATTAGCCCATATATCTGATACCCATCTATAAAGTCCTCTTCAGACTCATGAAAGACATGCAAAGAAGCCAAATGCACGACGGTCTCAAGCCAGTGGGTAGAAAGTCTTGCGGATCCAGTGGCAATGGAAGCATCTTGGCGCCGGCAAGGGTCTTCACATGGCTCCTCAACAGAAAGGTGAAGCTGAGTGTGGCCCTCCTCCAGGGAGAAAGAGAGTAAGTTCTTAAAATCTGCATCAGAAGACCATGCACAAGGAAGCATCATCAGCATGATTGACAGGCTAAACTCCACCCCTTCACTCGTATTTCTCAAGGCGACATAAATGAATGGCACCGCCACACCCAGTTAACAAGAAGTGGCAGGAATTGAAGCAAGCAGCTCAAAATGTGAACCCACAGACATCACCATGACCCTGAAGCCTTCTCAGAGGAGGTGAGATTTGGGTAGGACCTTGAAGGAAGCTGCCTTTCCTTCAGGACACTGGTGACTTGAGGAAAGACTGGGAGTATACTCTGGGGAAAGGCTTCAGAAGCCTAGTAGGACTAGACATCATTAAGACAGCCTCAAAGAGGTTGGCCATCTCAACTCTTGCCATTAGAGCAGATGTCCCAGTGCCAGAACTTTCTGAGGTGGGCGGGGTGCACGTGAGACCAGTAGAAGGGCCTCTGGGGAGTCAGAGAGTGTGGTTGAGGTGGTTCGGCCTTGGGTACTGGCTGGGTAGGGAGGGGGTCGCACCAGGAAGGAAGGAAGGGCCCTTGGAATCCCTGCTGCTGATGGGGGCTCAGTTCTAGGCTTTCTGAGAAGTTCCCTCTCCTTTATGTCCTTAATAAGAAATATAATCCGGGGCTGAGCCCCGGGGGCGTAGTGGTGGAGTGCGGGACTGCGGCCCACGGGCTTGGCGGTTCAGATCCAGCAGCAGCAAGGCTGGGCCTCCCACTCCCACCAGAGGACAGTGATGCCCCCCCCCCAAGAAAAATTAAACTAAGCCTTCAGTGTGGATTATAACTCAAGGTAAAAAGTCCCAAATCCAGGCTGAGCCCCAGTGGCATAGTGGTTGTGCGTGGGACTGCGGCCCACTGGGATGGAGGTTCAATTCCAGTAGTGGGGCTGGGCCTCCTACTCCCACCACCGGAGAGCAGTGATGCCCCCCCAAAATAAAAAAGTCCCAAATCCTCACAACTGGACGATACATAACATCATGATAAATGAAGAAAAGGCTGAAGTCAGGGATTTGGTCTTGCGCAGATTCACAATCAATACTGATGGGTGCAGCAGCAGTCAAGAAATTAAATGACACCGCCCTTCACAAGACCTCCTTAAAGTGTCAAGAAGCAAGGATGTGACTTTGATGTGACTTTGAGGGCCCTGACCCAAGTCACCATGAACTTTTCAATGGCCTCGCCTGCGGGTGACAGTCTGACATTGACTGAGGAAGACTGGAGAACGGATGCATCTGAACCATGGATGGTGGCAAGGAATATTGCAAAGCGCCGTGGGAGGCCAAAAGGACAAACAAATCTGTCTTGGAAGAAACAGCCAGATCCTTCAGGGAAGCGAGGAAGGAAAGACAGTGTCTCACCTACTGTGGACGTGTTGTCAGCAGAGACCCGACCCTGGAGAAGGACATGGTGCTTGGTCAAGCAGAGGGGCCGCAAGAAAAGAGGAAAGCCTTCAACCAGATGGGTTGGCGCCGCGGTGGCACCAATGGACTCAAACGTCAGAACGATTGTGAGGACAGTCCAGGCCCCAGGAGTCTGTGCGGACGTGCAGCCGCTAAGAACTGCCTTTGTTGCACGGCCAAGCACCTGTTCTCGGACTTGGAAGCAAAAGAGGGGTAAAAAAACGAAAAACAAAAAGCTTTTGTTTTGTTTTTCTGAAAGTGAAACCCAGGGTCGATGAACCTAGAGAGACAGCTAGTAGAATAAAGGTTTTGGGAGGGGAGGGAGGGACAGGGGTATGGGAGTGGGGGAGGGGTAACAGGGGGCTGATGTCAAGGAGTTCAGAAAGGAAGAGAATGTTTTGAAACCGATCATGGTAGCAATTGTATACTAGTGCTTGATGTGCGTGAACTATGGAATGAAAGGATGTCGGTACGAACTCCTAATAAAATGGTTTGGGGGGAAAAGGGGGTGTGTGTGGTAACAGTGCTTTGCCAAATTCACTGCTATCTGGTCAGACGCCTAAATGCTTACTGAACAAAAGCACTGCATGCAGGGCTGAGCCCCGGTGGCGTAGTGGTTGTGTGCGGGACTGTGGCCCACTGGGATGGAGGTTCGATTCCAGCTCCACAGAGCAAAGGCTGGGCCTCCTACTCCCACCACCTGAGGGCAGTGATGCTCCCCCCCCCCCCAAAAAAAAGTACTGCATGCAGGTTGCCTGGGGAGTCACTGCAGGAAGGTCTCTCAGATTCTTTTAAATTGGGCCTAGCACACAGTGGGGTCTTTCGGCATTAGCCCACTCAGACTGGGTCTATCTGTTAGGAAACATCTCCATGGTGCATCCGAGAAAGTGGGAGAACAGGGGGCTACACATCCGGCTGGAACCCACCTGCCACTGTGTTGGGGAAAGAAGACGCTTTCGGGGCCTCAGTAAAGAATTACAGTCATGGAAGCCCACAGGGGCCGTTCTGCTCTGTCTTAGAGGGCTGCAGTGTCACAAACGACCTGGCTTCAATGACTTCCCTTCTTTCCCTTTGCTTTGCAGTGGAGTCACCTTGGGATTCCGGCCCGAGTTATCCTTGGACCGCGACCCGCCAGGCCAGCGTCGGAGACCAGCGCACTCCGTCAGGAAGAAACGGCTTCCCACTCCAGCACCAAGCTCAAGTCAGGGGAGCCGGCCCCGAACACATCATCACGGGTCCGGCAGGCGCAACTGTACGGCGATAATAAGCAAAGATGATAGTACAGTCAACCAGAATACGAGAGACAGAAATGATGGAGTCAGACACACTTCATGGTAGCATGCTCACCTCCTGGAGGCCATGATCTCAACTGCCAGGTCCACACACGGCATGGGCAGAAAACCGGGAGTGGGGCGGGGTGGGGGGGGTGTGGGGGGAAGAGAGGAGCTGGGGAGGAGAGGCCACCGGAGAGAGAACTCCTTGATTCTGACCAAGCCTTATAAATCCTTTGGGGATGTGCAAGCCCCCTAATTACGGGTAAGGACATAAGTCACAGGAAAGGGTTGTACTATAGGTCATAAATACAGCAACGAGGGGGATGAACTAGGGACATACACGCAATACAGGATGGGGAGGGGGTATCAGGGTCCCCTATATGACAAGATGGGCGGACCCCAGGTTCATGATGGTGACCTAACCTTGATTACCCTTGAGCTGAGGGCTTGATTTAGCCCAAGCTTTCAGGGCAAGCAAGGGCCCATTGTCCTAACAGCAGGGAGTCAGCCCTACCTGAGAGAGAGAGAGAGAGAGAGAGAGAGAGAGAGAGAAGAGAGACAAGGCCGTCTGGATGACGGAAACTTTCAGGAAGACTATCTCTAAGCACCTGACCTCCCACCAAGTGCTGGAGGAGACCGTTGTGGAAAAGTCTTATACTGATCCCACAGTTACAGCCTCAGAAACCCACGTGGGCAGTTCTAGCCTGTGCTACAAGGGTCCTCATGAACAAGAATCCCCTCGGTGACAGTGAATGAGTCACAGTGAGAGTCGCAGAAAAGAAGGCAGAGAAAAAGGGAAAGACCCTCAGGAAGGAATAACACGGTGGCTACAAACGCAGGCTCACACAGAGGTTACAGACAGCAGCAGCGCAGACGGTCAGCACCGGGCGGCGCTTTGAAGCCAATCTGACAGCACCTAATTCTGTTCTCAAATCCCCCAAGGCTCAGGCCGGGTGCGGGCCCTGGAAGGCGGGCACACCTCATCTCTGCACCCCAGTGGCGGATGCTCTGATCTGAACCCCGACCCTCATCCCTTCCCCGGGTCTTTTGCTCTGTGCGTTCTGGGGGTGCGCACCAGCGTGCGGTCGGTCTGGACCCCGGGAGGAGCAGGCCACCGGGGTGGGGGTGGGGGGTCCCTGCTGAGCCCGGAGTTCAAGAACCACAGATAGCGGGGGGGGGGGGGGGGCCGCGGGGATCCGGTGCAGGGTCCGAGCTGAATGCAGAGGCACCTTGAGGCTTCTCGGGGAGGAGGGGGGGAGGCCCCCCTCGGAGCGGCAGCCCACGGCGGGCGGGGCGGGGCACGGGCCGGGCGCCGCGGCGGTGAGAGCACCCGGCCAGCACACAATGGGCCCGGGGCGCCAGGCCGGGCAGTAGGCGGCCACGCCGCCGCACCACGTGGGCCGGAGAGCGCGCCGGGGCCAGGAGCGGCGCGGCGTGCGTGCGCGCGCGCGCGCGTGCGTGCGTGCGATTTGCGATCAGGCGGAGCGGCGGACAGCCCCGCGGCAGGGCGGGGGGGTGGGGGAGTTATATTGCGGGGTCCTTCCTCGCTCGCCCTGGTTCCTCTCGGAGCGGAGACGGCAAATGGCGGACTTCGATACCTACGACGATCGGGCCTACAGCAGCTTCGGCGGCGGCAGAGGGTGAGGCGGGCGGGCGCGGGCCCCGGGCGGGCGCGGGCGGCGGGGCGAGTCGGGGCCTCCGGGGCGGCGGCCGTCCTGCGCTCCCCGGGCGCGGAGGGAGGCCCGGGCCGCTCGGGCCCGCGGAGGCCTGCCAGGGCGCTCGGTGGACCGGGGCCTGGAAATGGCGCGCTCGGGGAGGGGGCGGCGGCAGTTAGGCTCCCGGGGTCTTGCTCGTGGCGCGGACGCCGTCCCCTTGGCCCAGCCGCCGCCGCCGGGCCAGGCGGCAGCCCGCGGCCCCCGGGGCAGCCGAGCCCTGCCTTCCAGCCCCATCCCCCAGGCCGCCCGGGCCGGCACGGGGCTCTGCTGCGCCGCGGGCCGGGGGTCGCCGCCTGCCCGGCCCGGGGGGGTCGCCGGCCGGCGCCGCTGGCGGCACGGCATGGCCCTCCCCGCCTGGAGGCCTGCGGGCGGGGTAGGGTCAGGAGGCCCGGCGGGGCGACCCCCCCCCCGCCCCGACTCCGTGTGAGACACACGTGACTCCAGGTGGCTCGCACCCTCCCGGGTGGGCTTGCGGGACCGCGGGCGGCGGGAGGTGGGGAACCCGCGGAAACAAAGTAACTATTGCCGGTTGTTGCCCCCTGTAAAAAAAACCTTTCCTCGGCTCCAAGCGGCAGTGGACAGGTACTGTGTGCGGGCTGGCGCAAGACATGTATCCATAATAACGTCCATTTCCCCCTGGTTTTCCCTCCTGCCTGGGGAAGGGAGGGTGCACGCAGGGTCTTTCTGGTTTCCGCCAAATGCAGAGAAACACGCTCGATAGCCGTGGCACTTGTTTTTAGGAAAAAGGAAACTTGACCCAGGAAGGAAAGGCTCATTCCGCCCTTTTCATCTTCGTCCCGCGCCCCCCCCCCCCGCCGTGTGTGTTTACCCCACCTACACGTTACCTCCTCCCGAATTTGGAAACGAGGACTCACCGCAGGTTTGGGTTTTCTCCTCAAGGACACACGCGGCCTTTGTAAAAGACACAGACCCGATGGCCGTTCCCAGGATCGCTTGACAATAGTCCCTACTGAGGTGTCCGTCTCCTGGGTTACAGCCCCAAAGTAGCTTTGTGTGTGTGTAGGGGGGGGGGGGGGCAGGCGGGAGGATGGCTCTTGGTACCTGGGCTTGGGCCCGGCTGGAAGAAAAGCTTTTGGGGAGGAGGGGGCCAGGAGGGGACCCAGTATCATTGATGTCGCTCTTCACATGCCAGGGGTATGGGGTGTGTGTGTGTGTGTGTGTGTGTGTGGCGGCCTGTTATTTCAAAGGCTATTTTATTTGCTAGTAAAAATAAAGTAGGTGTTGGATGGCAGAAAACTTCTGCCTTTGGGTTAGGTTTCTAGGCAGCAAACTTGGACTCCCAGGTCATGAATCTAGGCACTGGTTGGGGCCTGGGTTTTAGTCCCAATTTCAAAAACCCGGTCTTCAGTCCTGCCCAAGAAACTCCTCTGTGTTTTCAACACAGTGGCATGCGGTTTGAGGCCAATCCCAGGGAAGGTGTCCATGGGGAAGTCTTTATGTACTGAGCCTGCATCCGTTCTGCCAACGACTTCGAGGGTTGATAGTCGCCTTTGACAGGTGTGGAGTTCTGACCCCGTAGAAGTGTCTTGAGCAGTAAGGGGTTAGCAGAAGACCCTTAGGGTGCTGTTCTTGTCAAAGGCACCCCCCTGCTCACAGAGAGCCTCATCTTTCTCCCATGGAGCAGCTCCTGGATGTGAACCCCTGACCTTGTGGCTAGTGGTCCAATGCTCACTGGACGGCGCTGCCGTGTCTCCTCACAGGCACATGTAAGCAGTGGCTAGGTGTGCCCCCAAAGCTGGTGGGAATGACTCCTTCCTCGTCATCCCCATCCCCTAAACTCCCTAATTCACAGTTCCTGTGGCTTTCAACAAAGAGACTCTGGGGGCCAGTGGGCGCCCTTTTGGGGAAAGGTGAGGCTCTCTGGTCGCATAAAGCAGTGGTTCTCAACCTTCTTAATGCCGCCACCCTTTAAGGCAATTCCTCATGTTGTGGTGACACCCCCCCCCCCCATAAAATTATTCTCGTTGCTACTTCATCACTGCCATTTGCCACTGTTAGGACCCCCAAAGGCGTGGCCGCCCACAGGGCGAGAACCTCTTCCATAAAGAGTTACAGCCAAAGAAGCAATTCTGCCCTATCCTAGAGGGTCACAAAGGGTCACTGCAGTGTGTTTGGTTTGATTTGTTTGTTTACTTTTGGGAGACATCACTGCCCTCTGGTGGGAGTGGGAGGCCCAGCCTTGCTCCTGGAGAGCTGCTGCTGGATTTGAACCGCCAAGCCAGTGGGCCGCAGTCCCGCACACAACCACTACACCACTGGGGCTCAGCCCCCTGTTTGTTTACTTTTAAGCATCCTCCAAATTTAACCTCCTTGGCATTCCGGCTTTATGTCTGTGTCAAAATAGATAGAAGAGGTGGCGCTACCTTCCTGAAAGCCGTGATTCTGGTGTGGATCTCTACAGTACCTAGGGTGAGCCAGGCAGGGCACTGGCCAGAGGTCCAGACACAGAGTGGCGTGGGCTACCTAGCCTCGCCTAACCTGCAGGCCAGGTGTCAGCAGTTACTGCGACCCCTGCGATCATGGTTGCTGTTTTGATTCTGCTTGCACCCCCATTTCTGGTCTGGGACCTGTTAACGCTCAGGCACAGTGCTGGTGGGGCGAAGAACCCCCTGCGGAAAGCCAGGCTTACCTGGTTCTTCTGTTTTGTGCCCTCGGGCCATGGCATCCCATCCCCCACCCCTGTCTAAAACACTGTAGACTAGTTTAGTCTCAGCTCTGAGCCACTTGGATCCTAGGTGATTGGTCTGAAAGGCAGAACTGTCCTGAAAACTTGACTTTCACCAGTAATTGTATGTTTGATTACCTGAATAGTTGTTAGCAATATTGAAGGGCTCGAGTTTCAGGTGCTTTGTGTGTAGTGGTTATACACTTTGGGCTTCGCTCCACGAGGTCGGCAGTTCGCCCTCACCTACAAGCTCCAAGGGAGAAAGACTGGGCTTCCTACTCCTGGGACCAGTTACAGCCTCAGACACCCACAGGTGCGCCCCATGACTCAGCATTGACCCGTGGCTGCGAGCTTGGATTTGGGTGCTCTGTATTGTGCTCCAATCCTTGTGCCTGCAGCCGATGAGAACCAGAGACTTTCCTTAGGTCGAAAAGTGAGTCTGGACCTTAGTGCCTGGTTGCCCCAGCCCTTGAGTGCCCTTCGCTTCTGTACTTTGCTCATGTGGGGGGGTGCTCCTTGGCTGGCTTCAGCTTTCAAGTGGCTACAAGCCTTTATTGACCCCAATTGTGTTTGTCCCTCCTGGTGACCCTGTTGAACAGGGGTAGAACAGCCCCTGTGCTGGCCAGCCTCATCTTGGCATGCTTCAAAAGAATCTCCAAGTCCCAGGAACTAGATTGGAGCCAGCCAAAGAGGAGGTGAGCAGGCTGAGTCCGTGCCTGCCAGAGATCGGCAGGACCATGACCGCGCGCTGGTCCTTGTCAGGTTTCAGGCAGGAAGGGAAGTGAAGTTTAGAATTCCAGCTCCCGAGCCTGCAGCAGAAAGTTTGTTTTCTCTGAAAGAAAGCACAGGCTTCCGTGCTGTCAGTTTGTAAGCCTGTCAGCTGTGGCCAGTAGTAGCAGGGTGGTGGTCCAGGTTCCGCCCCGTTCTTCCCCAGAGTTCCAGCGGCATTACCATGGCTTCCAGTGCTTGCTGTCAGTTCATTGTCCTCTGCCCGGCTCCCAGGTGGGAACGGGCCAGCAGCCCTGGGCATTGGAGTGGGGCAGAATGGTAGGAGCGGGAGCCAGCTACTGTACCTCACCTGAACCCAGCCTCTGTCCCAGATGCGAAGTAGGGGCTGTTAGGCAAATGAAATGAGATGCACGTATGCTAACCACAAGGCCAGTGGTTCGAAATCCCCAGCTGCTCTGAGGGAGAAGGACGACCGTTGTTTTTTTTTTACTCCCACTCAGAGGTTCCTCCTTGGAAACTCACAGGAGCAGGTCTGCTCTCTACTGTGGGGTCGCTGTGAGGCTTGCTCCCTCTTCACGCCTGCAGTCATCCTTGGAGCTTTTGTTTTGTTTTTGTTTTGGGGCATCACTGTCCTCTGGTGGTCGTGGGAGCTACCCAGCCTTGCTCCTGGAGAGCTGCTGCTGGATTTGAACCACCAACCTAGTGGGCCGCAGTCCCGCACTCAACCACTACGCCACCGGGGCTCAGCCCATCCTTAGAGCTTTTTTTTTTTTTTTTTTTTTTTTTTTGCATCACTGCCCTCAGGTGGTGGGAGTAGGAAGCCCAGCCTTTGCTCCGTGGAGGTGGAATCGAACCTCCATCTCAGTGGGCCGCAGTCCCGCGCACAACCATGACGCCACCGGGGCTCAGCCCATCCTTAGAGCTTTTTAACAACTTCCTGGTCCAAGAAAAGGCCGGAGACCTCTTGTGCAGTGGGCACTTAGCCAGGAATCCCTGGGGTGCAATCAATGTTCAGCTGCTAAGAGGATGGCAGTTCCAAGCTACTCCCAAGATTCTGCGGAAGGAAGTCCTGGCAGTCCACTTCTGAGTACACATCCTGGGATGGCTCTGTGGCACACGCTCTGCTCTCTGACAGCTCACCCTGGGAGGCTGGGTCTCTTAACTTCGCAGATTCAGAACCACGTTAACCTCTTACGACGGGTTTGGGCCCTAAAGAGTGTTTTGCTTTTGAGACTAGGCTATCTGGTGGCTGTAAAGGGTAGCTGGACTGCTGAGTCCCACCCATGGCGTCCTGCCCTTTCATTGGGTCCCTAGCCAGTGTGGGGTTTGGGGAATGCATTAGGGAACAGTCAGAGGTCAGGGAATTATGCCCATCTCCCCAGTGTTGGCACATTTTATGTTTTTTTTTTTTTTTGTGGGCATCACTGCCCTGATGGGAGTAGGAGGCCCAGCCTTGCTCCTGGAGAGCTGCTGCTGGATTTGAACCGCCAACCCTGTGGGTCGCAGTCCCGCACACAACCACTAAGCTACCGGGGCTCAACCCACATTTTATGTTCTTTAAAAAAAAAAAAAATACAAAACTCATTGCTGTGGAATTGACCCCAAGGCAGTGAGTCTATAAGACACAGGAGGGCTGCTCCGGGAAGCCGCCCTTCCTCCTGGGCATTGCAGCCCAGCCCATAGCCACTCCTCATCAGGGGCCACACTGCTTACTGTCTCCCCAGCTACCTGGGCAGGCCTGTGAATATTGGGGGCTGCCCTACTTGTGCTGGTGCACAAGTTTTCTGAAATGATCGTTTTGGCCTAAAGCCTTAGATTTTCTTGTTGCCAGGTTCAGTTGGTGATTTTCCTTCAGTGGACAGACTTCATTCGAGTTCAGGAACCTGTCGGCTAAGCCCCCCACCTGCAGGACAGGTTTATCTGTCAGTCCTGGGAGGTGACGGCAGGTTTCCATGAACCGCACCGCATCTGCCTGCACCTGGGTTGGTCTGGCGCTTTTCCACAGACAGCCCCGTGTGCCCCAGGGGGCTGTGCCAAACACCACCAGTCTCCTAACACGGCCTGATAGAATGTGTCCTGGGGACCAAGATTTAATGACATGGTTTTGACTGCTTCCTCGAGGACGTTCTCCTGCCAGGTGAGGAGTAGGAGCAGGTGGTGCTGGTGCTGACATAACGGGCTAAGATCAGTACCTACCGCTGCGGAACCTGGAATGTGGTGACCCGTTCTGGAAGCCTGGCTCAAGACCTCGACCAACCAGTGCCTAGAAAGGGAGTTCGGATGAGCTCTTAGAGGGCAGCCTAAAGCTGGTCCCCAGGAGGCCGCGGTGGATCCGACCTCACATGGCCAGTCTTTCCAAACCGCTGTCCCCCTCCAACTCCGCTAAGGTCACCGGTTCCGCCCCACGGCTGAGGGTTTGCTGTCTTCCAGAACTCAAACCCGCAAGGAAGTGGCTCATGTGGCTGGGAAGCCCGTCCCAATTCCGAGGGTCAGACGACACGCCTGTGGAAGCAGTCCTGTCAGACTGCCCGAGGTCAGACACGGGTCTGTAGGGATTGGGGCAGACCATAGCCCCAAGGACCTGAGTCACCTCCCAGTAGGGCGTTTACCTTGAGCCAGTCTACCTTGCCTCATTAACATAAAGGGCAGCTCACTCCAAAGTGGGACGAACCACGGGCACGGAAGTGGACCGCCTGCACAATGGGCCCAGCTGTCTGAAACCACCAGCCGCTCTGCCGGATAAAGAGGGGGCCTTCCGCTCCCAGAAAGAGTTGGTCTTGCACACACACGGGGCCGCTCTTGCAGGGCTGCTCTGAGTCGGAATTATGAGTGCGGGTGAGTGTGGCGGTTTGGGGGCGGGGTGGTAACAAGGTCCCTTGGTGGCACGGATCATGTTAGGCATTGGCCCACTGCCCGCAAGGTGAGCGTGTGGCGCCACTCGCAGCTCTGCAGGAGAAAGACAGGCCTTCCCTCTCATTGAGATGACAGCCTTGGAAGCTCACAGGCCAGATGTCGTCCGCCTGCAGGCTGACCACTGGCCGGCCTTCGGTTTGGCCGGGGGTGAGCAGGCTCTGAGGAGGCCAAGCGGTCAGTGGCTCTGGAGTTGACTGCGGTGCAGTCTGGATTCACCAGAGTGGAACTTGGCCACTGGCTGTCCAAGGTCATCTGTGCAGAAACCACCGTTTTCTCCTGCGGAGCCCCTTAGGGCTTCAAACTACTGGCCTTGTGGTTAGCAGCTAGCCACTGACCCTCGGTGCCACCCCAGCTCCTTCTGTTTTACGTACAGGGACTTTTTTTTACTGCTGGTTTCTGCCAACAATTTTTTAAAAACACTTGTTTAAGGTACCTCCTTCTGATGTATAGGCCCTCATAGTTTACAGATTTTTTTCAAACAAGAACTGCTGTCTCAGTCACATTCCCTGCCACTGTGTCCATCTCAGCTCCCAGCCACCCCCTAGGACATAGGAGGGTCCTGAGACGAGATCTTTACAGGAGTAGAAGCCTCTTCTTTCTCCTCCAGAGAAGTTGACGGTCTCGAACTGGTGACCTTGTGGTTACTGGTCCGCCAGGCAACCCACACACCTTGCCCTTCAGGCGCACTTCTTATTCTCGCTTTCCTTTCATTTGCAGCTGTTTCCACCCATGGTAAGTACCAGAAACTTACGTCGCTCTAAAGATTTTAGCAGGGGGCTGAGCCCCGGTGGCGTCGTGGTTGTGCGCAGGACTGCAGCCCACTGGGACGGAGGTTCAATTCCAGCAGTGGGGCTGGGCCTCTTACTCCCACCACCGAGAGCAGTGATGCCCCCCCAAAAAAAAAAAGATTTCAGCAGGGAGCAAGGTGGTACCTTTATGGATTAGAGCTACATTTTTATCCATGGTGTTTTTTGTCTTTACACGTGTGGTTGAACATTACAGTAAGATTTCTTCATAGGAATTTCAGCAGAAGAGACCTTGAATTGAGGATCGTTGAAGAATTCCCAGGCATGCACCTCTGATTTTGATCAGTTAAAAATGAGTGCCCTCAGCAGAGGGGAGGCCACTTGGAAATAACCCAGCCCCCACTGCCACGTGGAGTCTGTTGGCGGTACAGAATAGCCCTCCTTTGGGGTTCCTGGGACTACACTGAACAGGAACAAGCAGCCTCGCCTTTCTTCCGTGGAGCTGGCTGGCAGCTTTGAAGAGCTACTCTGTTGCTGTCAGCCCGATGAGCGACCTTCCATGCCAGCACCTCTCCTGAGCTGCTGCTGGGAAATAGTGTACTTTTAATCCACCTTGGCCTGGACTAATATCTAAATAGACTTCGACTGCAGTGTACTTTGACCATGTCAGGGGAGAAGGACATCATGGAGGGTCAGCAAAAGAAAGTAGGGCCCTCATGAAGGTGGACTGCCACCGTAGCTGCCACAGGGGGCTCCTAGAGCAGCAGGTGTGAGGACGAGGCCCTGGTGCATCCAGGGTAGCCGTGACTTGGCCACAGCCCCAGCAGGACGACAGCTAGTGTAGAGGGTCCCTGACCGCACCCTGAAATAGAGAAGAAGGGGCCTTCGGTCGATGAAGGAAACACGAGTACGCTGTGGGCTTTAGTTAATAGCAAAAAGCCAACCAAACCTCCTCGTTAGTTGCAGACTTTGGGGTGGCAGCCAAGTCGACACTTAAGGACAGCGCAGGTCAGCCCTCATGAGTTAGGGACAACATGGCCCTGTTTGCCCATCGGTTGTAGCAAGTGCCTCCCAGGCTTCAGGATGCCAGCTCTGAGGGATAGCTGCTCACAGTTGCTGTACATTCTAAAGCTGCTGGGGAAAAAGCAACCCCACCCCACCCCCGCCAAAAAAAAGGTGTCTATTAGTACTATTTGAAGGAAAATAACGCTACCTGTTAGCATTGGAAAAATAGAGGGCTGGGCTGAGCCCTGGTGGTGTAACAGCGGCCTGCGGGCTTGGCAGTTCAAATCCAGCAGCGGCTCTCAGGAGCAGCGCTGGGTAGCTCCCACGACCACCAGAGGGCAGTGATGCCCCATCCCCCCCCAAAAAAAGAGGGCTAAGTTGGTCGCACCTACATAAAAAGAAAAGAAAAAAGCATCCCCAAAGGGATGGGTATCGATTACTTAGCAGTGCTTACTAGATAATAACCGTGTGAGTATTTTTGTGATCAGTTTTAGACCAAGAAAAGGTTTGACTTGGGAGAGCAGGGCTTTTTTTTTTTTTAAGGCATCACTGCCCTCAGGTGGTGGGAGGAGGCCCAGCCTTTGCTCCTGGGAGCCGGAATTGAACCTCCATCCCAGTGGGTCGCAGTCCTGCGCACAACCACTATGCCACCAGGGCTCAGCCCCCTTTTTTTTTGTTTTTTGTGGGGTGTTTTTTTTTGTTGTTTTTTTTTTAGTTTTTCAGGCATCACTGCCCTCAGGTGGTGGGAGTTGGAGGCCCAGCCTTTGCTCCTGTGGAGCTGGAATTGAACCTCCATCCCAGTGGGCCGCAGTCCCGCACACAACCACTACGCCACCAGGGCTCAGCCCCAGCTGTTTTTAAAATACCTGCATCCATTGTGTCAAGAACATTCGTTGCCATCATTTTCAAAATATTTTCTTCTTGAGCCCTGGGTTTCAGCTCCTCACTTTCGCCCTCCCTCCTGTTTGTTTCTCAAGCATGTTGACTGGGGAGGGTGGCCGAGGCGGGGGCTGCAAGGACGAGGGCAGCAGTTTGAGCCCACCGGCTGCTCCACAGGGCCGACAGGGCTCCCTGCTCCTGTAAAGAGTGAAGTCCGGGAGCTCACGGGGCCGCGGCACCTGCTATAGGGTCGCCGTGAGCCAGGCTCGGGGCCGTGAGTGCCGGTAACGCGGGCACAGGCCCATGACACGGGCTGCCCATGCCTTTGAGCGCGACTTGAAAGACCATGTGAGCACCTTACTGAGGCCAGCTCAGCTCTCTGGGGGAAGAGAAGAGCCGCAGCATGCCCTGGACAGTGCCTGCTCCTCCTCCAGCCAAGCCCACGTGGCTGGGCGATGGAGGAGCGGTAGACTTTCCACAGCGGCGTTCGAAGGCAGAGCAGTGTCTAGCACATCTAGAGAGGTTAGCCATCTGGTCTCCGTACTCCTGCGCGTGCACAGGGTTTGGCTAGAGCTCATGGGCTTCCAGTCTGCCCGTGGAAAGTGGGCCCGAGACACACAGACACACATGGTGTCACTCGGAGAGGCTGCTCAGGACCCACTTCCTGAGATTTCAGCCAGCCGGTGTGTGGCGTGATCTTCCCTGTCTCCAAGGAGACCTGGTCAGCTCCTTCAGGAAGTGACGGGTCCGAGCGCGGGTCTGATGCTACCCTGCACTCCAGCGGTGCCACCGTTGGCTTGTGGTGGAGTGTGGCCCTGTTGGAAGCTGGATTCTTAAAAGATTGCTTCCTAAATGATGAAGAGTGTCGTACATGACTACTGTAAAACCCGAGTCGTGGGGCTTGGTACCCCCAAGGGAGAAGACCCGGGAGTGGGAGGCATCCTTTGGGCCCAGTAACCTCCTAGCCCCAGGGCAAGACTGATGCCAAGGCACAGAGCTCGCCCTGGGGTACCAAGTCCTGAGGTGTTGAAAGGAGACAAGGGCTTGTAAAACCCACCGAGCTCACTGCCCTGAAGCAGCCTGAACTGAGGGACAGTGAGACAGTCTGCATCTGAAGAGCTTTAGTCTCAAACCCTACGTACCGTCGCAGAGTTGAGTCAGCGAGACGGCAGGCGTTTGACACACGCACCTAGGGAGTCGTGTATGTTCTGCATGTACTGCTCAATTTGGTACAGGATAAGTGAGTCCACTGCATTTTTATGATACCGTATGTACTGGAGTGTATGCCGACACGAATATCAGCCAAGTGACCTAATTTTACCACAAAAACGTACTGGGAAAGGGCAAATGTGCTGGGAAACTCGGCTTATTCACGAGTGTACACGGTACTTGATCCGCCATGTCGTAGTCTCTGGTCTCCGCATCCTTCGAGGAGGAGCCTTGCCCAATTCATGGCTGTTGGTGGTTGTAGGGGTTTTTTTTTTTTGGGGGGGGGGGGCATCACTGCCCTCAGGTGGTGGGAGTAGGAGGCCCAGCATTTGCTCCTGGGAGCTGGAATTGAACCTCCATCCCAGCGGGCCACAGTCCCGCGCACAACCACTATGCCACCCCGGGACTCAGCCCAGGGGTTTTTCTAATGACTCAGTCTGTCGACACTCTGTAAGTGCCTCCTGTGACCCGCGGCTTCCCTCCTTGTTGACGGTGCTGCTGGGTACTGGCTTGGGCACACACTCCTGTACAACAGTGAAAGCCCTGCCCAATCTCTGTAGCTGCCACATCGGAGTCCACTGTTGCAGCCACTGTGTTGGTCCTTTTCCTTGGGGGGCGGGGGGGAAAGGGGGTGGGTTGGGTAGGATCAGGTTTTCCCAAAGCACCCTGGGAGGCTCAACAGCCCCGCCGTTAGCAGCGGTGAAGCCATGGAGCACCTCGAGGCCACCTGGGCGCGGCTGAGCTGGGCTTCCCGCTGGCGTGCCGAGATTGGGCCCTCTGAGCAGCGCCTGCGTGGGGGCCCGTGAAGTAGCACATGAGCGAGTGTTGGTGGCGGCAAAATCGGAACTGTCCGGGATGCACTCGGTTTTCTTCCCTTGGGTGTCTCGCCTCTGGCCTTTTCCCCTCTATGTATGGTGACGACCAGCCGACACTGCTCCTGGCTTCTTGGTCCTCGGGGCCACTCCACTGCTGGGCTCCCGGGAGGCGGGCGCTGGTTTCCACAGTTCACCCTGCACCTCCAGCCTCTGGCGTCACTTGTCACGGGACATACTATATTGAGGTTTGATTTTGCTGAGAAAACGTTAATTTGTCCGCTGTCTCTATTTGCATAGACCATTCTCTCACCTTTTTTAAAAATAAAAGACGCATCACAATGCTCTTTGTCATCGCCCTCACCGGGACTGGGCGAGGAGCTGAGCCCGCGGAAGGCAGCAGTGGGGCAGGCAGGAAGCCACCTGCTGATCTGGGTCCTGTCCGTTTGCCCTCGCAGGTCCCGCGGCAGTGCTGGCGGCCATGGTTCCCGCAGCCAGAAGGAGCTGCCCACGGAGCCCCCCTACACGGCATATGTAGGAAATCTACCCTTCAACACGGTGCAGGGTGACATAGACGCTATCTTTAAGGATCTCAGCATACGGAGTGTACGGCTAGTCAGAGACAAAGACACAGACAAATTCAAAGGTGAGTTTGGGGAGCCTGGGGCTGTGGGTGAGCAGGCTGAGGACTGGATCCTGAAAGCGCGTTCAAGAACATGCCTGGTCCAGGGAGTGGAGACCAACTGCCCCGAGCTCATCAAAGCCCCGCCCCTCTCCGACACAAGGATGCTGGTTAGGCACCTCGTTTGTAGAACTCGAGGCGTCAAGAAATCTCGCTGTCATCTAGTGGGTGCCGATTCACGGCGGCCCAGTAGGTCGGGCAGAACTGCACCTGTGGGTTCCCGAGCCTTGTCTTTCTCTCAGAGACTGATGGTTGCTGGCTTCTGGGCCTTGTCTGGAAAGCCCCCCCCTTTCCAAGGGGCTTATCCGTGTGTGTCGCTCGACAGCTTTTCCTGCACTCCACTTGTGTGAGATCCAGCAGACCCCCTGAGAGGGGGCAGCCTCCTCCCAACACTCCTGGGGAAATCCATCCAGGGCCATTCCCATTCCCACCCGCTCATGGAGGGTGGGGGCTGGGTGGCGGGGCTTGACCGTCTCGTCCGCTTGAGCAGAGGAGGGAGGACGAGCGCTCAGGGACATCGTTATCCACTTCCCATTCAGTCCCCGCCCAGAGATGGGTGTCCCACGTTGAGTGTCAGCTGCCAAGGGCCCAGGGGCTCGGTGAGTGCATCTGGGAAAGGCCCGCAGGGGCTGCAGGGGGAGTGGCATTCTGGGAGCTGTTTGAACCTGAAGTGGTCAGAGTGTGTGCACCCCACATCAGCCCCCAGGGCCGGAATCCGGGCGCAGCAGCTTTGGCCCCCAGCCCCAGAGCCGTGGCGCTTTGTGACTGGCCCTGTGCCCCGCTCAGGGAGCCACCGGCCAGGCAAGAATAGTTGGGTCTTAGGCGTTTAGCACCTGCTGTCTCGTGGGCCTAGCTAAGAGCACGCCATGCTGGGGCGGGGGGGCATGTGAAGGCAGCTCCTAGTGACTGCGCAGGACAGGGTAGTTCGATAATCCTGTGGGTCTCTGAACTCGTGTGCCGGTGGGGCCCTGTAACTGATGACAGGCACTGCCGGCCCGGGGTGTGAGGGTCGGGCAGGGAGGGAGGAACATGTCCAAGGAGGAGACCAGTGGGGGAGAGGGCAAAGGCAGCCCCCGCGCTCTGCCGCCTCCAACTCTGGTCAGCAGCCCAGTGCTTGGGGAAATGTGTTGGTGTGGTTCCTGGTCGGGTCTTGGCCGGCTGTTTTCCAGGCAGATCCGGAGGAAGTGGCCCTGATGCCCCGGGGTCTGCAGAGCTCTGTACAGCGAGTCTTGTCCTTCCTCCCAGAGGCTCAGTGCCCCCACCCCCACCCCCTTCCTTCGAAGGACTTCAGACGCGGCATTTGAAAGCTGTGTCTTCAAGCTCCTGGTTGGTCCGATCACAGAGTCAGTCATTCAGAGGCAGAACTGAAGAACTCGCCCTGGGCAGCCCCAGCGTGGTTGTTTTGCCACCAGCCCTAAAGAAGGGGCTTTATAGACAAGCATGCCACTTCAGGGTCGGTCCCCACCCCGTGCCCCATTTTCCAAACCACGTCGTTTCAGGCTCCAGAGGGCATGGGGGTGGGGGAGGCTGGTGGAGCAGGGGCGCGTGCTCAGCCGCAGGGCTGAGTGGGGTCTCCGCTCTCCGCAGGGTTCTGCTACGTGGAGTTTGACGAGGTGGACTCCCTCAAGGAAGCTTTGACCTATGACGGCGCAGTAAGTGCTCCCAGGCATCCCTTGGCGAGGTGGCAGTGGCGTTGGCAGCCACAGAGCCCTGGGGTCTGCCTGCCCCCACTGAAGCTGTTTTCTCTCATCAGCTGCTGGGTGACCGGTCACTGCGTGTGGATATTGCAGAAGGCAGAAAACAAGACAAAGGTGGCTTTGGCTTCAGGAAAGGTGGACCAGATGACAGAGGTGATTGGTGCTCCCAGACCGAAACCCGAGCCCCTGGCTCACAGGTCACTCGTACCACGCCCCGGGCCCCCGGCGGGTTGGAGTCGGCCTATGCAAATACCCATAAGCCCTCAGGAGGAGTGGACGTGCTTCGCAGGCCTGGGTTGGCGTTTCCGCTTGCTCCGGACAACCAGAAACCTCTTGTTGTAACCCTGACTCTGGGCATCGGGCCTCCCTCTTGTTGTAACCCTGACTCTGGGCATCGGGCCTCCGTCCTGTGACTT
Organism: Nesogale talazaci; assembly: GCA_004026705.1. NCBI lineage: Eukaryota > Metazoa > Chordata > Mammalia > Afrosoricida > Tenrecidae > Nesogale > Nesogale talazaci. Next base: position 4,136 of record PVJH01019164.1, on the reverse strand, counting down.
CGATGCCTTCCTCATGTATGTTTCCGTGTGCAGCCACGAGGCGTGGCCCAGCCTCACCTCTGCCCTTTTTTGTGTGTCCTCAGGAATGGGTGGCTCTCGAGAATCTAGAGGCGGATGGGATTCCCGGGAGGACTTCAATTCCGGTATCAGTATTTACACTACCACCACTCGTCCTCTTCCCCAGCGGCTTCCCTGCTGCTGCTGGGCCTCTCTTGTGAGTAGCCGGCCTGGCCAGGCTACTTCTCTCCCCTGCCGTTCGCAAAGGAGGCCCTCCTCCGTGGAGACGAGCACCCCTCGGGGGCCTTGGCTGTTTCCAGGAGGGCCAGAAAGCTCCCCCCAGGGCAGGTGAGGCAGGCACCCCTCCTTGCCCTGCAGCGCCCCCCCTGTGTGGGCACACATGCCAGAAAGCTACAGCCCTGTGCTTTCTGGGGACCCCCTGTGATGGCAGGCCTGGTGGCATGAGCTCAGATGGACATGCACCCTTTTGACCAGCGCCTCCCTCGTTCCCTTTTCTGGTAGATACAGATTCTTACCATTTCTGTGCATGGCCCTAATGTCGAACATTGCAGAAAAGGAGAATACTTTTCTTTCTTTCTTTTGAGAATACTTTCTTTTCCACAAACTTGAGATCCTGTCTGCACTCCCCACAAAACATCAGGTTCCCTGTCTTCCTTCTCAGTCAGACACACACACACACACACACACATCATCATCATCAGAGCAAAACACTGTGGTGAGTTGAGACGTACGAGAAAGGCTTGGTCCAAGGCATCTTGTGAATGTGTGAAGCATTTTCTTAAATTTTGTTCAGTCCTGCCTTAGCTAAGCAGAGAACCAGTGAATCTCCTAAATAATTCTTAAACGCCCTCGAGCCCAGCAGAAACGAGCTTCTCATAAAGGGTCCATCTTGGCTAGTAAACCTGCAGCAAGCCTGTGTCTTTCCCCAGACCCTGGGGTGGCGGCCTCGTGCATCGTGGCCTCTGGCAGCCTGTTTGCTGTTCTTGAGGGCCGTGGGCTTCTTGGGTCAAGACCTTACTGCAGGCCACTGCTGCTGGCGTAGCCTGGGTTCCCCCACAGAGACCCTGTAAGAAGGTCACCACGGAAACGCTGGTGTCGGGCAGGATGTGACATCCGCACCCTAGTGCTCGGGTCCAGGCTGAGAGATGCCTGGCTCGAAAATCAGTCCTGGATAAGACCAGTGCTCGTGGCGAACAAAACCTGTTCATCCCTCGGGGTAGGGGCGGTGTATGTATCGGGGCTCCAAGAAGAAGCGGACCACCAGTGTGAGAAACCGCAACGAGACAGCCCCAGCCCAGTGAGCCTCTGAGACCTCCCCGACACCTGATGAGCGCTCGGTTCCCAGCAGCCCCTGGCCTGGCTTGTCTCCACCCCCCACCTGAAGCAGTCCTCCTCAAAGTCCACCTTCCTGTCCAGACGTGCTCTCTGCCTGGCTCGCCGGTGCCAGTGCGGCCTGCTTTGTGCTGTGCTAGGCTGTGGTGGCCTTCACCTCCCATGCACGGGGAGCAGGTGTTATCCCTCCCCTGGGAGGCTGCACCTCTGGGTGTGGAGTCACCTTAGTTTCGTGAACTCCGGCCCACCGCCAGACTTCAGAAAGACACTCAGACTTGCCTCACTGCAGCCTGGCGAGGTTTCTGTCAGAGCTGGCCTCGGGGGGCTGCATCCTCAACTCCCTTTCGCTCGGTCTCCGAGCTGAGCTCCAGGTGGCTGGGTGGCTCCGGGCGCCCGGAGGAATGGTGGCAGCATGGGCCCTGGGCTCGAGTGTGCAGTGGGTCCATTGGTCGGGAGAACTGATGTGTGGTCACATTTCCTCACGTTGGATTCGCTGCAGGCTCCCTAAGCTAGACCGTTAGAGCCTTGATTAGCTTGACCAGGCCCCTAGCACCCACCCACACACAATATGCAAGACCTTTCCTTCAAGTAAGAAACCTAAAGTTCTTAACACCCACAAGGCACTGCTCTGTGTCCCTGCCCTGGTGAGAAATGCTCCCCATTCCCGACAACTCCGGGCCTTGCTGAAGCCAGTGTCCCTCCCCGCCCACCCCACTCCTGGGAAGGACCCAGTTGCCTGTGGATAACCGCTGTGTTTACCACACAGGTGCTTTGGGTTTTAGAAAGAGCCACACTCGGAAAGGCAGGGAAATAAGTGGTGGAGGAGCGTCACCCCAGGGGAGGTCATGTCTTCCGTGCTCCCCGCTGCAGAGAGCTCCCGATTTCCTCTCTCCCCATTAGCTGTAGCCTGACCCAGAAGACCAGACAGAACCTGCTTGGAGGTTCCTGGAAAGTTGGTGTGTACCTTCTGGAGCCGCAACCCACTCAGCGGCCTTCAGCAACACACACACACTCTTCCCACCCACCCGCCCCCTGCTCTGAACATCGGTCTGTTCCTGACCCCGGGGCACCCTGGTTCTTTTTTTTTTTTCTTTTTTAGGCATCACTGCCCTCAGGTGGTGGGAGTAGGAGGCCCAGCCTTTGCTCCTGGGAGCCGGAATTGAACCTCCATCCCAGTGGGCTGCAGTCCTGCGCACAACCACGACGCCACCGGGGCTCAGCCCCCCTGCCTCTTTCTTGACTCGAGCTTGGACTCACTCACCACTCAGGAAGGATGGGTGCAAATCCAAGCAAGGCTGTGCCGGTGTCAGGTCCACAGCTCTGGTCCCCTCTTCTCCCCCAGGCTTCAGGGATGACTTCTTAGGTGGCAGGGGTGGCAGTCGCCCTGGAGACCGGCGGACAGGCCCTCCAATGGGGGGGAGTCGTTTCCGAGATGGCCCTCCCCTTCGAGGATCCAACATGGACTTCCGAGAACCGACAGAAGGTACGCCGTGGGAAGGGGAGGTGACCCCCGAGAGGAGTCATCGACTTGACCTCAGGGCAGACCCTTCTCTTGGGCTGTATGGTGTGAGGCCTGGTGTGGGCATGGAGTCCCCCAGGGCAGTTCGTCTTGTACGCTGGGTGGCTGAGGTGCTCCATCTGTCCTGTGTTTTCTCCCACAGAGGAACGAGCACAGAGACCACGGCTCCAGCTGAAACCTCGAACAGTCGCAACACCCCTCAACCAAGTAGCCAACCCCAACTCCGCCATCTTTGGGGGAGCCAGACCCAGAGAGGAAGTGGTTCAGAAAGAGCAAGAATGAGCCTGCGGTGTGCAGGGCACCGGGCGGGGGACGCGTTCGAGCAAGCCCGCAGCCTGGCCAGCCCCGCCCCGGCCGGCTGTCCCGCGGTCCCCGTCCCCGCGCCTGACACTCGTCCTCCTTTCTTACAACGGAAACACAGAGCTTGTGAATGCATGTCAGCTGTTAACAAGTGGTTTTTAGTACATTCTTGGCTTGGCTGTATCTATCTAGTGCCTGTTTTGTGCTTCTCTCTCTTTCTCCCCCCTGCCACCACCTCTTGCCCATTTTTCCTTCTGTTCTTTCCTCGCTTCTTGTTTCCTGGCAGCCCACGGTTCTCTTAGCAGACCGAAGGCAGTCCATCATATGGAGGGCTGCTCCATCTCTCCCCCCCTTCAGACTCACGGCCAGACCCCCCTCTTGTCCTCTCTGCTTATCCTCTGTGCTTCTCTTCTGACCTGCACGTTGGGTTCTGTGTCGCTGTGACTTCCAGGGGGGAGAAAGATCCAGAAGAGTCACCAACAGATTTGAGTGGCATCAGTTGTGTTCAGATGAGCGTGCAGTGTCAGAGGCCCCCTGTTGGCAAAGGACAGGAACGGTCCCAGCCGCAGACAGCACCTGTCCCCAGTTCCATGCCCCTGCCCGCCCTCCCCAGATGGTGTGTGCCAGCCGGAGGGGCTTGTTTTTCCAGGGTGAGACCTCAAGGAGGAAGCTGGGCGGGCGGGATGTTACATGGAGGAGGCTGGGCGGGCGGGATATTACATGGAGGACAGCTGGGAGTCAGTGCTGCCCCTTCAAGACCAAGGGCCCGGCAGGGTCAGCTCCTTTGACCTGTGTGAGGGTGCTTCCCTCGGGCTACATGCAGCCAGCCGACATCCTCTGTGTCTGAGGGAAGAGGCACTTTGGGAAGGGCTGGCAGGGGCAGCTGGGCTGAGCCGAGTCCATCTGACATTGGCCACCGGTGTTTGCTAAAGCCACGTTGTCTGTGTGCTGAGCGCCTACTGCTGCT
>PVJH01019163.1:0-43450 GCA_004026705.1 Nesogale talazaci | reverse complement strand
AATTAGCATATCGTGATCTTCAAACTTAACAAGTGAATGGCAGCACAGCTGCAAGTCTGGCTTCAGAGGCCAGGGCTGTTTACAGTTACAAAGGCGACAAACTACAAACCCCAGGCAACAAACTGCAACAGAGTTCAGGCATATTCGGCCTGTAGCCAGGTCAAGCATGTCTGAGCCGGAGGGCTCCTGACAGGTCCCCAGTTTTCTATCATCTTTAACTCATGATCGTTGTCCCCAAACAATGTTAGCTCTCCTCTCCTTTCCTACATTCTTTCCCCCGTGCCTCGTAGCTACTAGTAAATTTTGGTCTTTATATATTTACCCTTTTAAAGATATTTCATATAAGTGGGATCATATAATATCTGTTTCTTTATGATTAACTGATTTTAGTCCACAGAATGTTTTCAAGGATTATCCATTGCAGCACACCCTATCCTTCGTTTCTCTTTATGGCAGAGTAACATCCTATTATATTTATGTATTCATCTTGTTTATATACTTATCTGTTGATGGACATTTAAGTTGTCTCCTTTGGGTATACTGAGTAGTGTTACAGTTATATTTGATTTACATGTATCTACTTGTGTTCTTGCTTTCAATATCTGGGCTAGAAAGTCTGTTTTAATTTCCTATTCTGGTGGCATAAAAGATTGTATTAAACCTAGGTTTAAAATATTAATGTTTCAATACTCCATACTAAGAAACATTCCGACTATTGGACTTGGACTTCTTTCAAGACAGATTACTTTGTCTTTTAGTAGTCCATGGAGCTCCAATATTCTTTGCCAGCACCATAATTCAAATACATTGAGTCCTTATTCAGTGTCCAATTTCCACATGTATATGAGACAATGAAAAATACCATGGCTTGGGTCAGTTGTACTTTAGTCTTCAAAGTAACGTCCTTGCCTTTCAATACTTTAAAGAGGTCTTATGAAGCAGATTTACTCAATGCATTGTGCCATTTGGTCTCTTGACTGCTACTTCCAGGAGCATGATTGTGAACCTTAGCAAGATGAAATCCTTGACAGCGTTCATCTCTGTTTATCATGATGCTACCTAGTGATTCAGTTGTGAGAATTTTGGTCATTTTTACATTGAGCAACAATTCATCTTCATCCTGAAGACTGCAATCCTTGATTTTCATCAGCAAGTGCTTCAAGTCCTTCTCACCTTCAGCAAGCAAGGCTGTGTCATCCACATACTGCAGGTAGTTAATTAGCCTCCCTTGGATCCTGATGCTGCATTCTTTGTCATATCATCCAGCTCCTCTTATAATTTGCTCAGCATACAGATTGAATAAGTATGGTGAGAGGACATAACCCTTACACACACTTTTCTTGAATTAAACCATGTAGTGGTCCCTTGTCCTGTTCACACAGCTGCATGTACAAGTTTTACATGAGCACATTTAGGTGTTCTAGAATTCCCTTTCTTCTTAAGGCTATCCATAATTTCTTCTGATCCACAAAATTTTAATGTTTTTTCATACTCGATAAAACACAAGTTAAAAAAATGAATTAATATAACGAACCATCACAACCACAAATTGAATGCATTAGTTCATTTTAATTTAAAGCTGTTGGTGTTAGCTTTAAAAAATACTTTGTTAAGGAGCCCTGGTGGTGGAGTAGATAAGCACTGGACTTTGATCTGTGTGGTCACCAGTTCAAAACCACCAGCTGCTCTGTGGAAGCAGGATTGGGCTTTCTACTCCTGTAAACAATTAGAGTTTCAGAAACCTACAAAGGAGTCAGCAGTGAATTGATGGCAGTGGGACCAGTTTTGTTTGATGTTTTAACTGGCAATTCTATGATGGCGCCAGATTTCAGGTATTCTCATATTGTAGGCCCACTTCTGTAGGGCAAAGGAAAACTTTTGCGCAGGGAGTCTACCTCATGTGATGGAAGGAAAATGTGAACAATATATCCTCCAAAGTTGTAGGCAAGTTTCATTGAGTCAGGAGCTGGTTCCCTGTAGATCATTAAATGCCTAAATATATATTTAGACTTTCTGTACTTGAGTTCTCTATGGAAAAGCCATTTTGTTTTTCACTTGTAATAGAAACTTTACTTCTATATGAATTCTAAAAAAGATAGCCATAATTCTGGTTACATTTTGGGAACAATCACCAACTGCCATACCAAGATTGTGGGCTAAAGTTAAGAAAGAAATGTGTGTTCTTTAAGCACAAGGAATAGAAATGTTCCATTTAAATTTAATATTTTTTTGCTTTTATATGTAAGTTTAAAAATATTTTCATTCTCTCTTTTTTGAACCATCAGCTTAATTCCCCATTATTTTCAACACTTTATTACTACATTTAATTTACTAGGTACTTATTAAGCTACATTGAATCATAATGTTACTTAACTTTAAAACCTTAGTTTTTAAAAAACACAAATCGTTTTTAAGAACATCTGTATGTAGCATTCAGATTATACACACTCATATGTGCATATTTAGATTTTTATTTTGACTTATGTTGTTCTTTAAATTTATCTTGGGGCTGAGCCCCGGTGGCTGAGCCCCGGTAGTGGTTAAGTCCAGGACTGTGGCCCACAGGGCTGGTTCAAATCCAGCAGCAGCTCTCCAGGAGCAAGGCTGGGCCACTTACTCCCACCAGAGGGCAGTGATGCCCCCCCCCCAAAAAAAAAACCCTTAAAGTTTCTCTCTTTGTATTGCTTTATATATATACATGATTCTTAATCTACTCCTGTCAGTATTTTGCCAGCAGAAACCTCACCTACCTTTATATCTTTACCCATCTCCGTTGATTATGTAAGTGTTTTGTATATTTCCTTTTGTGTTCATGGAGACCCATATTAGAAAGAATGGTATTACTGGCTTTAATGCAAGCATAATTTAGAAAACTCAGGAGTGGGGAAATCTATTGTAGTTCTCCTTAACTTTGCTCTTTTTGTTGCTCTTTTTATCTTCCTGATGTTCTGGCATCCCAGGGGCTGGGTTCCTCAGTCAGAAGGTGGGTATCTGAGTGCTTTATTCAGTCTCTGTTGGTGGTGATGGTGAGAGGTAACCACAGTCTTTCTTGTGGTGTTTGGTTAGAGTGGAGCTGTATTGTTCATGAATAGTGTCCAAAGAAGTAGTCATTTCTAAGCAGTATAAAGGGAAAACTAAACACTCCCCCCTGCTCTTTGGCAAAAGAAAATATAGAATTCCAATATATAATCTTTATACACAGATAATCTATAACTATATAACTAAAATACATCTGGGATAGTAGCATTTTGAAAACTTTATGTGTTTTTTTTACCTAAAATATCTTTAAGGGATTTTGTTTGTTTTTAAAATTTTTCTGTCTTACTAGACTGTCCATTTACCCTGGTCCTTTGACAACACAGAGGAGCTCTTTCTAGAAATGTGCTTGTTTTGGTCTATGCCCATTGGTTTTCCGAGTTGACCACTTCTCTAGCACCCTGTCTGGGAACACGAAGCAAAAAGAAAACCCAGGGAAGGAATGCACTGCTGTGTCATTATTTAGGTCTTTGAAGTCCCTAACTGGCCTGTCTTTCTGTCCACCTTTCATCATTTTGTATATTATGCCCACAGTTCTTAATTTTACTTAGTAGGAGGAATAAGGGAAAGTATAACTTTCCCCCAGGAAGTTGAAGCCCTTTTAACCATTTTATTTGGGGATTTTGGAAGAGATAATGCATTTTACAAGTAAACAAGAATAGTTAAGTCACCCACGCATTGGAATTATGTGGTGACATATTTCTCAAAACACGTTGGAATAAAGTTTACCGTGCTATGATCTGTATTGTTTTCCTGTTTGTGTGCAAAGTGCAATATACCAGAAGCAAGAAAGTTAGCATAAAAGCAGACATCTATCTGCATTATTTTGGTAGAATCATTTTCTGAGTGGTCATTCTTAAAACTCTGAATAACTTAGAAGGGAAGAATATAAAGAAATTTAAGATTTGGAAGGTTTATCTAAAATTCTGTTTTAACCTGATTTTTAAAATCAAAATAATTGATGTGCATTTATCTACTACTGGCATTGCTTTTAATTTACAAGTAGTAGATGCCAAATATGTTTATTAATTTAAAATAATTTTAGTTTATAGATCAGTAATTAGGAATGCCAGAAAATTAGCCAAGCTGATGCCAAATAAAGTATAATTCCTGTTCAGAATTATTAGGAGACTATAGCACTTAAAATATCATAATGATAAGAGCTGTTAAAAGCCCCCAATGAAATAATTTATAAAAAAAATTGTAATAAAATGATTGCTCCCCTTACAATACTATATAGGTTTTATAATAGCCAGTTTTTAAGACAGCAGGTATTTGGTTTATGACACATTTCAAGTGCAATCACAAATGAACCTATCATATTTATATATATTTGGGGGCATCACTGATATTTATATATTTTAATATATATTTATAATATATTAATACATAATATATTTATTATATTATATATTTATAATATATATTTATAATGCATATATATTCACAGAAAGTTGAACTGTATTAAGTTCAAAATTCTAATTGGATTTGTATATGTTATATTTTATTTACCATTTCTTTCATTTGTGATAAGTGTGAAATCATCACAAAAATGAAGCACACACTTAACTTTTAAAAGAGTAAAGGTTTTTTTAAAGCCATAAAATGTTCTTGTGGGCTGAGCCTTGATGGTGTAAGTGGTTGAGTGCAGGACTGTGGCCCACGGGCTTGGCAATTCAAATCCAGCAATGTCACAGGAGCAGCACAGGGTAGCTCCCATGACCACCAGAGGGCAGTGATGCCCCCCCAAAAAAACAAAAAGTGTGAATATGAATCTATTAAATTTTGGAGGTCATGAAAAATAAAATGGAAAGCATACAGATAGATAACCTAGGCATAAGTGAGCTGAAATGAACTGATCTTGACCATTTTAAATCAGGAAAAAAAAATCATGATTTAATATGCATGGAATAACACAATCAAGAGGAATATCATGGGATTCATTGTCAAAAAGGACATTACAAAATCAACTATGAAGTACAGTGCTGTCTGTGATAGGAGTATATCTATCCAACAAATGCAACCATTACTCAAATTTATGCACCAACCACTGAAACTAGTGATGAAGATATGGAAGAATTTTGCCAACAACTTCAGTCAGAAATCAATCAAACATGCAATCAAGATGCATTGATAACTATTTGCAATTGGCATGAAAAAGTTGAAAACAGAGGAAGGAACAGTACCTGGAAAATAATGGACTTAGTGATAAAATGAAGCTGGAGAGCGTGAGGTGTCAATGGGATAAGGTATCAGGTATCTAAGACCCAAAACAAAATCATACCAATGTGAATGGGATGGGGGCAGGATGAGGAGAGGAGTGGAGACCCAAAGCCCAACTGTAGACAATTGGACATCCCCTCACAGAAGGGTCACAAGGAAGAGTTGAGCCAATCAGGGTGCAGTATAGCACCCATGAAACACACAACTTTCTTTAGTTCTTTAATGCTTCCTCCCCCTCACCCCCAAAATCAGATTAGATCAAAATATGCACTTTGTTATGAATAAGAGCCAGCAATATAGGGAATCCATTATAGATAAAAATCCTCAGGGCCAACAATGAGAATAGAGATACCAGGAGGATAAGGGGAAAGTGTGTGTGGGGGTGGGGGTGAGGGGGTGGAGGAGAAAGGGGGAATCAATCACAAGGATTGACATATAACCCCCTCCTAGGGAGATGAACAATAGAAAAGTGGGGTGAAGGGTAACAATGATGTAAGATATGAAAATAATTATAACTTTATCAAGGGTTCATGAGGGAGGAAAGGAGGGTGATGAAGGAAGGGGGAAAATAAGAAGCTGATATCAAGGGCTCACATAGAAAGACAATGCTTTAAAAATGATGATGGCAACATATGTACAAATGTGCTTGACACAACGGATGAATGTATGCATTGTGATAAGAGATGTAAAAACTCCCAATAAACGTATTTAATAAAAAAAGAATTTTGCAAGACCACAACTTCTTCATAGTAAATACCTTTTTTTGATAACACAAAAGACAACTATATACATGGACTTCTGCCAATGTAATACACAGAAATCAAATTGACTGAATATCTGGAAAGAAACACTGGAGAAGTTCAATATCAGCAGCTAAAAACAGGCCGGGGGCTGACCGTGAAACAGACCATCAGTTGTTCTTATGTGATTTCATTTTAAAGCTGAAGAAAATTCAAACATGACCACTAGGACCAAAACATAGCCCTGAGCCTATCCCACCCAAATTTTTAGAACATCTCAAGAACAGATTTGACACATTGAACACTAATGACAGAAGACCAGATGAGCTGTGTGTGAACAGCAAGAGTGTCATTCATGAAAGAAAGCAAAAGATTATTAAAAAGAGGAAAGGACGAATAGATCAAGTGGATATCATAAGAGACTCTTAAATTTGCTTATAATCATAGAGTGGCTAAAACAAAGGGAAGAAAAGATGAAGTAAAAAAAACTGAACAAAAAAATTTAAAGGTGCTGAGCCCCGGTGGCGTAGTGATTGTGCGCAGGACTGCAGCCCACTGGGATGGAGGTTCAATTCCAGCAGTGGCGCCACAGAAGCAAAGACTGGACCTCCTACTCCCACCATCAGAGGGCAGTGATGCCCAAAAACACCAAAAAAAATTTTTTTAAGGGCAGTTCAAGGAGACAAAGTAAAATATTATAATGAAATATGGCAGTATCTAAAGTCAGAAAACCAAAATGCAAGAATGCGCTTATCTTAGACTATCTTAGACTCAGAGAACTCAAGATGAAATTCAAGAATCAAGTTGTAATATTGAAAGATTTTATAGGCAAAATAGTGAATGATACAGGGAGCACAAAAGAAGATGTCTCAAAAACAAGACTCCAGGAATTGGTTGTAATACCAATAGAAATGTTTCAACAAACTGAGGAAGCTTTGGAAACAGCACTTCCTTGTCTGTGCCAGGAAATTTGGAAGACAGCTATTCGACTGATCGACTGGAAGAGATCCATAGTTGTACCCATTCCAAAGAAAAGCTACCTAATAGAATGCTTAAATTTGTAGAATAAAGTCACTAATATTACATGCAAGTAAAATTTTGCTGAAGATCATTAAACGATGATTGCACCAGTGCAGGGAGCTGTTTGAGGTTCAGGCCAGATTCAGAAGAGGATGTGGAATAAGGGAATAAGGATGTGAAATGTGGAATCATTGAGATTATCAGATATGTCTTGGCTCAAAGCAGAGAATGCCAGAAAGGTGTTTTCTTGAGTTTTATTGACCATGCCGAGACAATCACCTGTATGAATCATACAAAAAATATGCATAACCTTGAGAAGGATCGGAATTTGAGAACACTTCATTGCGCTCCTGTGGAAGATGTATATGGAGTCAGAGGCATTCGTGTCAACAGAACAAGGGAATACTGCATTGTTTAAAATTAGGGGAGGTGTGCATCAGGTTTTTATTCTTTCACCATATGTATTGAATCTGTATGCTGAGCAAATTATAAAAGAGGCTGGATTATATGCAGAAAAATTGGCATCAGGTTTAGAGGAAGACATTAACAACCTGTGATATGCAGATGACACAACCCTGTTTGCTGAAAGGGAGGAGGACTTGAAACACCTGCTGATGAAGATCAAGGATTGCAGCCTTCAGTCTGGATTGTGGTTCAATGTAAAGAAGACCAAAATCCTCACAACTGGACCATTAGGCCATGATAAATGGAGAAGACGTTGAAGTCATCAAGGATTTTGTCTCGCTCATAGTTGGGGTTTGGATTGATCTTATAGTTTACTCTGGGTAGTATTGGCATCTTAACAATATTGTCTTCCAATATGAGCACAACATACCTGTTCATTTATTTATGCTTTTAGTTTCTTTTAATGATGTTTTATAATTTGCAGTATAGTTAAGTTTATTGCTTGGTACTTTATTATTTTACATGCTACTACAAATGGAATTTCTCTCCAAATTTCATTTTGAGAATGCTTTTTGCTGTTATATTGGACTGATTTTTGCATTTTAACTTTGTATCCTACCAGTTCGTTGAATTCATTTGTTAACTTTCACAGATTTCTTGTGAATTGTTATGAATTTTTATATATAAGGTCAGGTCACTTGCAAAAAGGGATAGTTTTAATAATTCCTTTAAAAATAATTTCATATAAACATTTTTAAAATTAATGTAAGCACTGAAAATCTTACAAAACTTAAATGATTGGAATTTATTTTATTAAAAATATCTTAACACTTCAAAAATGGACTTATCCAGAAAGAATTTATATATAGGAAGCTTGTTCATATAACCACACAATAAGTGAGTAATGTTAACCAAATTAAATTCTTATATGTGAAAGATAAATCTCCTTATATTTCACACTAATCTCATCATGTGCGCTAATAAAGAGCAGACTTCTCTTATCCTCCAGGTTTCTAAAGGTTCTACCAAGAAAGAAATTTCAGTTAAAACAGGAGCATTTTCAAAGTTAAAGAATATATAAGTATATACATAATGACAAAGCAGCTTTAAAAATTACAAATAATCTCAAACAAGATAATTAGGCTATTCATTAGGTCAAGCAGAATATAGTGACTATATCTTATTAAATCTTGTTTTTAGTCAGTACTTACTTTAAATATGAATATTCATAAATTGGTATTCATTGATAGAATCAATAATCTTATGTTAAATCAATATTTTTAGTTGAAGTAGTCACTATATGGCTTTATAAAAAGAAGACAACTACACTTTAATTCATAGCTTAAAAATTTAGGCAACTACATCTAAAATTGATGTTAAAACTCAACTATAAAAGATCAATAAAATTTCATGTCTTTGAATATATATCATAAATATATGTGATATATATAACATATCATGTATATCCTATAAATTGACCAAGATGACCTCAGCACAAAGTCCTCTCAGACTGATAGGTGTGATATGACCCTCTACTCTTCTGATTTTTATCACTAGTATAATTTTTCCCTCATCTAAGCTATAAGACTGTAACCATTTAAAAATTCTTTTAACATACCAAATTCTCTTTTCCCTTAAATTATTTGCTTGTTGATGGGCTCACCAGTGGTTGCTGATTGCTGCATTTACTTCTTTCCTTGCCTTATATGGTGGACTCTGTGCCCTGGCACTCTGTTGAATTCATTCATTAGTTCAAGCAACATTCTTGTTAGAAGTCAGTGATTTCCATACCTGATCCAAAACAATCATGCTATTTAAATAGATTTGCACTATTTAGTTCTAGAAGATTAAATAAAGTAATTTATTTGCATGGCTAATTCTTCAGATTAAAACAAAATTAATGTTCCAGATTTTTGCATTTCTGACTTTGACAAAGAAAACTTAATAACTAGAAAACTACTTTTAAAACTTCTAAAAAGTCAATTATAGTAATGAATATAGCATGATTCTAGTCATGAAATATATTAGTATCATTTGGAAGACCATTAAAAAGTTTATATAAAAAGTTTATATAGACTGATAGCATGATCCATATTTATCCACAGATTCAGTGCATTCCTTATCAAAACCCTGACTTGATTTTGCCCTTCTTTTCCACCTACTCAACCCTCATGCCTATCCAAGCATCTACTCATAGAGCTCGACACTTTAAGAATATTGTATTTAAGAGTACTTGCCAATGTTGCCTTTAATTTTTGCAAGACTTCCTCCTCTTTCCCTGCCTTCCTCCTTTTTTCTAACTTTTTTCTCATTGCATAGTGCTTCCTGACTTCTTAGATTTTGGGAATTTGCAGAAATTGACAAGATAATCTAAAATGCTTATAAGATTTCAAGATACAGAATAGTCAAAACAATTCTGAGAAAAAACAATAAAAAAAACCCCAAAAACTCACATTGGAAGGGCTCACAAGATCAGAAATGAAGTCAGGTGCTTCATTTTACAGAGGCCCCCTAAAATGAACTGAAGAAAAAAACTGACTGTACAACTCTGGTGTAGAGAGTGTAGTACTGGGATAATAATAGAAAAATCAATGGAATAGAATTAAGATTCCAGAAAGGAATTCTTACATTATGGACAATTAATTTTCAACAATGATGTCAAGACATTTCAATAGAGAAAGAATAGTCTTTGCCTGGGACAGCAGGCAAAGGAATCAAGATGTACACCCTACCTCACACTATATAAAAATTAACAAATCATTGACTTAATATGAATTAAAACTATAAAACCCTTCCAAGAAAACAGAGATAAACCATTATGATTTTCAATTTCTAAATTGCTTCTTAGACAATGGCTCCAAATAAGCAGCAAAGGAAAAGGAGATAAACAGAACTACATAAAAATTAAATTTTGTGCTTCAAACAATACAATTAGGAAAGTGAAAAGACTAATCACAGAATGGGAGAAGATAGTCACAGCACATATATCTGATGAACATTATCATTTAGAATACATGAAGAATTAGTATAAGTAAATAATGAGACAAAAACCCAATAAAAATGGGATGAGGATATGGGTAGCTATTTCTCAAAGAAGATACCTACAATTCAATAGGTCTATGAAAGCATGCCATACACTATAAGTCATTAGGGAAATACAAATCACCAACTGGAATTGCTTTAATAAAAAAGTCAGACAGCGTCAAGTGTTGAGAATGTGGAGAAATTGAAATCCTCATATATTGATAGTAGGAATGTTAAATGATACAGCTGCTTTGGAAATTCCTCAAGATGCTAAATAGAATTATTTCAGAAGAGTGAAGATATTCATCCATACAAAAATTTGTACATAAGTGTTCACTACTTATAATGGACCCAAAAGTGGAGCACTCCAAATATCTGTCAATGATAAATACATTAAAAATATGTATATCCATGTCATGGAATATTTTCCTTCTAGAAAAATGAATGCAATGCTGATACTTGCTACAACATGAAGGACCTTGTAAACATTACATTGAATGATAGAAACCAATCACAAAAGAATACATAATCTTTACATGAAATGTCAAGACCTAGTAAAATCCACAGACACAACAAGACTGATTAGTGGTTGCTGGGTCTGGAGGGTAAGGGCATTAGGAGAATGAATTTAGCTTTGGATGATGAAAATGTCTTAAACTAAAATTTTACTGATGGCAGAATAGCTCTGTGAAATATTAAACACTGACTTCTATTTTTAACTGGGCAAATCTTAAAATAAATGAATCCTATTTCAGCAAAGATAAAGATTAAAGGTGGGTTATTAAGATTTTTACCATAGCTTATTTGTTTATAGTAGGATAATGTTAATAAGTGTTATTTTAGGGATTCATAGCATCAGGTTAAAAAAATAGTACTTACAAAAATGTGTTAGATTTGTATAATAGATTTCCTTTGCACTTGTTGCTGTCCAGGTGATTTCAACCCAGAGTGACACGATGAGGCAGAGTTGCACAGACCCATCGGGTTTGCAAGACTGTCATCTTTATTGAAGCAGACTACTAGGTCTGTCTACTGAGGAGCAGCTAGTGGGCTCACATTGCTGACTTTCCAGTTATACTTTTCAACTGAGCATGTCACTGTGCTGCCCATTTGTAAAGCCAAAACCATTGCCATTGAGTCAATGTCAACTTATAGTGATCCAATGGGAAGGTCATTTAGGGGGTGTAACTATAAGAAGTGTAGGACCTTTCTGAAAACTGGGGCTGTTTAATTATTGTGTTTATGATGTTGTGGCAGTCATGTACTTATGTCAATTTCATGGTTGGGAGTGTAGGGATGGAGTCTAGCCTGTCAACCTGGAAATAGCCAATGAGACCTCTGTGGGAATGACTTTCTTCTGAGAATTATGGGAAATCGCTCAATATTTCCTCCATGGGTGTGAGAGACTTATAGCTGAGTCCCTGGGAAATATTGCAGCTGACAAGATACAAGGCAGGCTCAATGTGAGACATCCCGGAAGAGAAGCCACATGGGCTTACCCAGATGAAACCAGACCTCTGAAGCCGGAAAAGCCACATGGAGACTCCTGCCAGGGCTGAGATGCTTGAGAAGCCCCAGAGAGGCCCCTGTCAACGCTGAGATGCTTCTACCACCACTGGATAAACAAGACTGTGCATCCACTGGCCTGTGATTGTCCTGGCTTCATTTCTTGTGGATCATGAATCTAAAGAAGACTTATGGATTGATATTAGACTTATGGGCTAATATTGGACTTATGATCTTCTACTGGAGTGGATTGGCATGTTTTCTCAATGTTCCATTCCTCTTGTTCCTCTCCTTTATATACATATGTGTGTTTATGAATTTCTTTCTCTAGTCTACCTGGACTAACATAGATATGTTTTAGATAAACTTCAGACTTGATCAGAAAGAAAAACATGGTTTTATTATTTTTTTCCAAAACTTTTGATTGGAAGGTAATAGAGATATCATACTATTCTATAGTTCAACTACATCAAGTAATATTGTACAGTTGTTATGACAATTTCAAAACATACTCTTTCTTCTTGAACTCCTTGGTATCATTTCTGTATAAGAAATAAACCTCCAGTAAAATCACTTTCCCTTTACACATCCCCCACCACTCTACCCCCCGAAACCCTTATTCTTATTTGTTATTCCAATAGGTTCATCAATCCTGGATTTCAGGTACTGAAAAATAGAAAAGCATATAGCAAAAATAGTTTTAAATAGCTTTACTGATAAAAAATTCACATATCATACACTTTTGTAATTAAATTGTTTTTTGAAGGTTTGTATATTCATCATCGCATTCAATTCAGTGCTCCTTAACCCCTCCCACACCACAATTATTGTATGCGCCCCAATTCCTACCACCCCCATTTTCCTGATAAACTATTGCATCACTTATGGTCTCTAACCATCCACTCCTGTGTTTTTTTGTTTGTTTGTTTTTGTTTTTTTCTAGGCATCACTTCCCTCCTTCTGTGTTTTATGCACTGGGAAACCTAAGATAAACAATAAAAATTCAAAACAAAACAAATAATAATATAAAGTTAAAATGAAAATAGATGGAACCTAAGATTCATTGGTGGAATCAATTAGGAAATAAATAGGAAATAAATTAGGAAATCAAACAGGAAATAAATCTCTGGTGAACTCCTTCTAGCCCCACTCGTGGAATAGGAGGAAAGTGGTCACTAAGCAGAGTGCATGGGTGAGTGGAGTATAGATGGCCAAAGGCAGAACCGGACTCGAGCAGCTAAAACAGATTCCCCCGGTAATGCATGCTGGACCTGGTGTAGTATCCAAAATCTGACGTATTTGTTACATAGGGTTGTGTTGTTAGCTTTGATTTTTGATTGTACATATTAGGGGGTATCCCAGGAGACCTATGTCATTGGGGATCACCCTCTTGAAGCTGCAGTATATGCTTTTTTCATTTTTTAGTATATGAAATTCAGGACTGATAAACTGTAGAGGAGCAAGTGGAATAAGGGTTTGGAGGGGGAAGGAGGCACTGAGGTGCTGGTGGGGTGAGGGGGTCCATGTAGAAAAGGAATGTTTGGAAACTGGTAGCAAATGTACAATTCTGCTGGAGATGTTTTAACCATGGAATGATTTGATATATTTTTAATCCTAATTAATAATAATAAGTAAATAAAGAGAAATAGAAAGATCACCAGCAATATTTTAAAAAATAATTTTCTGTCACGGAACAAGAGAGAAACATTTAAGTCTAGAACAATTCAGATTGAGCTAAAAGGCAAGTCAACGACCATGTATCATATTATACCATAGCTCAATCCATTATAATCAAGTTTACAATAATCTCTGCCTTATCCGAAAGCTGTTAGAATCCCTTTGCCTATGGGTAGCAGAGATTTCCCAGAGGCTTAATATGACTAGATATTCTGCAGATGGATTTTGGGCTTCCATTTGTCCTCCAAAGCCTTCTACAAATTGGGTGTTCACAATTTCAGCTCTGATACCTTTCCTTTGATCATATTTGGATTTTCTTATTGTCATCTTTGGCTCCTACAGGCTGATGTGCTTCTTCCATGTGGACTTGGTTGATGCCTCACTTAGTTGGCTACTTTGAATACAAGTCTGTAAGATTCCAGACACTATTCTGATTAATAGTTAGGCACCATCTTCTTTCTTCCCCACACTTTGCTGTAGCTCCCTGATCTTCAGTGATCACTTCATGAAAATGAGTATTGGGCAGGGTCAATGCACAGTCTTATTGCCACACAAAGCTGTCTGCTTAAATTTTAGTGCCTAGATTTTCTC
Source organism: Nesogale talazaci (assembly GCA_004026705.1). Classification (NCBI taxonomy): domain Eukaryota; kingdom Metazoa; phylum Chordata; class Mammalia; order Afrosoricida; family Tenrecidae; genus Nesogale; species Nesogale talazaci. The sequence goes on along the minus strand of PVJH01019163.1, from coordinate 29,228 downwards.
CCTGTGGGGTTTCAAAAAGTTTGATGAAAAAAATTTTAATTCCATTTTTCCATGAAGATTTTGAAACCCCCTCATCATTATGGGACTTAAAAAAAGACATATCTGTTATTAATTGATATTTTTGTGCATTTGTTTTTCAAAACAGCACATATGAGGTGATGTGGGAAAATGTTTTAAATTATTATATTGGGGGCTTGTACAACTCTTATCACAATTCACACATCGATCCATTGTACCAAACACATTTGTACATTTGTTGCCCTCATCATTCTCAAGATGTTTGCTTACTTTTTGAGCCCTTGCTGTCAACTCCTCATTTTTTCTCCTCCCTCTCCGCTCCTCATTCCCTCATGAACCCTTGATAATTTATAAATTATTATTTTGTCATACCTTACGCTGTCTGATGTCTCCCTTCACCCACTTTTCTGTTGTCCATCCCCCAGGGAGAAGGTTATATGTAGATCCTTATAATTGGTTCCCCCTTTTACCCCACCCTTCCTCCACCTCCTGGTATTAACAATAATAATGACAACAACAATTTTTAGACCAGGGGACTATTTTAAAAGATGAAGACTAGTTTTCCTCTAACCTTCTCCACATTTCTCCTATAGCACTTTTTAAACGTATACTTATTTCCTTCAGATGAGTTTCTAGAGGTTCGATTTTGGTGCATACCTACCAGCAGTTTGTTCCTTGAGAGGACAGGAGTACTAGCGAGAGTATGAATGCTTTAAAAGTTCTTATTAGATTCGTAGTTCTCTGGGGAAACACAGCACAAAAATAGACATATGTAATCGTCAGATGCTGTTGCATGGACTCCAATTCCTAGGCCCCCTGAGCTTGAGCTCATTGTTTTAACCATTATTGAGGGTCTTCTTCTTTTTCAGTGACCCTTTATTTTGCCAAGCACGAGGTCATTTTCTCAGGACTCATCTTGCAGGATAACGTGTCCAAAGTTTACAAGATGAAGTATCATGTTCTTCTGACAGTCCATATAACACTTTCAATATTCTTGACAAACACTGTAATTCAAAGACTTCTCCAGACTTCTTTATTCATTGTCCAGTTTTCACATGAACATGAAGTAACTGAAAATGCATGGGTCAGGGACATCTGAGTCCTCAAGCTGACATCTTTGTTTTGTTGTTATTGCTTTTGTTGGTTTTAACACATTAAGGAAGTCTTGTGCAGCAGACTTGCCCAACACAATCTAGAGTTGATTGCTTGACTATTGCTTCCATGAACCTTTATTGTGCATCCAAGTAAAACTGAAGTCCTTGACCACTCCTGTCTTTCCCCTTCTTCATGATGCTGTCTCTTGGTTCAGGTGTGAGGATTTTTCTTAACATTGAGTTGTCATCCACACTGAAGGCCGCACTCTTTGGTTTTCCTCAGTAAGTGCTTTCAACACACAAGATTGTGCCATATGCATATTGCAGGTTGTTAATAAGCCTTCCCCCAATCCCAATGCCACAGTCTTTTTAAATATAATGTCACTTCTCTGATTATTAGCTCAGCATACAGATTGAATACGTATAGTGAGAGGATACAATTCTGGCATGTATTTCTACTTTTCCAGGCTTTAGGCCATGTAATATTTCCTTGCTCTGTTCAAGCAATGACCTCTTAGTCTTTGTGCAGGACGTGAGCACAGTTAAGTGTCCTGAAATTCCCATTTTTCCTAATGTTATCAATAGTTTTTTTGTGACCCGTGCAGTCAATTACATTTTCAGGGTCTATTAAACATAAGCAAACATCTTTCTGGTATTTTTTTGCTTTCAGTCGAAATCCTTCGGATGTCAGCTATTCTGTATTACATGCTCTATTCTGACATCCCTTTTCAAAGAAAGAAACAGAGTATTAGAATGAAAGAAAAACCAAGAAGTGTGAAAATGTGCTAAAAGTCATAGCTAATGAAGCATTTTTTTAAAAAGTTAATGAAACTAAAATTATTTTTGGTTCTGCCAAATGAGTAGGGAATTTTTAAAAAACTATAAAACCTAAAATTGTCATATATATGTTACTTTATTAGACAAAAAGTCACTTCCTTATATCCTTTATCTTCTCCAGGCCCTTCATGAAACTCTGATCTTTTCTTTATGGGATTTAGAATTATTTTAATTATTTATTTATATGTAATAGATGACTTTTACAGCTGTAATCTCTTTGAAAGCTGAGGCCATGTGCACATAGCTTATTATATTACAAAAAACTCAAAAAACAGTTGCAGCAATACATTGAAAGAAATCTTACACTGTAGCATTGCATGTAGTGTATATTACTAATGAGAAGACATATAAAAAGGAAAAGAATTTGAAAGTGTGTTTCCTTTTCCTTATAGTTTGAAGATGTCCCAAGTTGGGAGGACTACCTGCAACCTTCAGCAAATCATCCTCCTTCTCTCCATGGAAACCTTTTATACATTTAAATCCCTTAGTATAGGAGCTGGCCCATGGTAATTAGTGAGAACCATGATGGTCTTTTGAATCACTCAGTTCCAACACGGCCTTCAGGTGTGTAGCCAGTTTTGTTCCTACAGCTTTTAGGATCATTTCATCTGTTGTTGCTGCTGACAAGCTGGCTCTGCCTCTTGCTGATCCCATGTACAACAGAAGGAGATGCTGCCTGGGTCTGTGCCATCGTCCCATTGTTGGTTTGTTTAAAGTATTGCTGTGGCCCTTGTGCATCATGCATCCCTACCAACATCGAGATTTTGTCTTTCACACTCGATTAGATGACACTCTGTCATGATCGATGTCATTTTCATCGGCTGATTTTCAGAAGTAGTTTGCCAGGTCTTTCTTCTAATACATTGTCTTATTCTAGTAGTTTTATGAACTGTCCACCATAGATGTTGAAAATATGGGTGGCTTAACTTTCAGCACCATGGCAACAAGGAAATCAGTATGGTGTGACAGAGGAGGTGTGCACAAACTTAACCTCTGCCACTTTGGAGGACATACTGAGTTTGCTTGGATTATTGATAAGGAATAGAGAAGATATTATAAAATACATCAAGTACACCCTACAAATACTCTAGTAGGTTAGTCCTGTCTACACAAGAATTTTGATTCTCATTTTTTCAGCACCTCCTGAAAATGAAGGAAAGTAAGTTTTCATAGTGGCCAGGGCCATCTGCAGGGATATTTGTGACTTTTTCACCAGCGCGATGTCACTCCCAAAATTTGCAGTGCAGACAAGTGCCAGAAATACCTATGATCCATTTGCACATTTGATTTTGAAGCTTAATTTAGACTTCCTTGCCTGCAATCATTTTTACAAAGATTCAATTGATCTGCAGGAGTTCTCCTAGTAGAACTTAGGATGTCAATAAGGAATACATAAATGTTTTAGTGGGGTAGAAGTGGGAGGTCAGAAGGGTGTGGGGAGACAGTGTCTTCAACAATAGAACAATAGAGAGACAAAAGCTACATGAAGAAGGGAAGAAAATAGGTAGAAGAGAAGGTGTTCTGTGGTCAGGCATTGCAGAGCTAGAGATTTTTTAGGAATTAGCTAGTAGCTATCTCCTGAGTTTTGACAACTTAACTCACTCAATAGCAACCTAAATATCCTGTTTAAGAAAAGACAAGCTAAATGACTTTAAAATGGAGTCTTTAGCAGCCCAGAATGGCAATGTGTTTTGAAAAGTCTTTAAACCTCTGTTCATTGCAAATTTTAGGTTTACTTATGAATAACTTCTCAGAAAGGAAATCTTTACAAAACAGATTTTGAAAAATATCCTATTGTGAAAAATTAAAATTATATACAAAACAAAAAGAGTATAAGTCTCCATGTATCTATGAACAGCTTCCACTATTACTAACTCATGACCAATATTTCTACCCACACCCCTTGCCTAGCTTACTCCCTCTCCCTTAACTCTGAGGCTTAGATTATTTACAAGTAAATTTTAGACCTTATATATCTATCTCCTCAGCAAATATTTCAATATGAAGCACTAAAATATATGAAGACAAAACAAATCCCACTGCCATGAAGTTGACGGTGACTCAGAGGGGCCATTGGACAGGGTAGAACTACCGCTGTCGCGTTTCTAGTCTTTTTCCATGAATTGGTTGGTGGCTTTGATCTGCTGACCTTGCTGCTAAAAGTCACCAAGCTCCTCTCACACCAAAGAGATAACAATAATTCCTTAACATTGTCAATGATCTATTGAGTGTTCAGCCTTTGCTAATTATTGCTACCCTTTCTTTTATCGGTTTTCTTGATAGATTTGGGCTTCAAATAAGATTTATAATGAAATTGGCTGATGTGTTACTTAATTCTTTTTTAAGCTATAGTTCTCCTATCAGCTCTATAGTGCAATGTACTACAATGTACTTGCTAAAGAACTCACTCCAGTTTCCCACCTTCAGGACTTTGCTGACTGCATTTCCATAGTGTGTGTTTGCTCTCTTTCTTTGCTGGGCTATATATTTTCTGTATATTTACTGTAAATATAGAGAGATCTTTCAGATTCAGGCATGGCTACTTTTGAAAGATGACTTCGTGCATGCCATATCACGAGCCACATAATATTGTCTGATTATCGTCCTTTGTTGATGTAAACAGTCATTGATAACCATTTCAAAACGGTCATATCCTAATTATAAATAGCTTTTTTTTTTGTTTTGTGAGCATCACTGCCCTCTGGTGGTCATGGGAGCTACCCAGTGCTGCTTCTGAGAGCCATCACTGAATTTGAACTGCCAAGTCTGCAGGCCGCAGTCCATCACTCAACCAATTACGCCACCAGGGCTCAGCCCTAAATAGCTGTGTTATGAATTGACTGGAATGCTTTATAAAATGGAAACTTTCCCCTCACCCTAAACTATTCTGCCATCTGCAATTGGAATTACTGATGCATTATCAGTTCTCTTCGTCTGTCTAGACTTACCAATGAATGCTATAATCTTTTATAATAGGAGATTTATAATACCTTTTAATGCCTGGTAAAGCAAGCCCTTGGTTTTCCAGGCTATTATTAATCATTTATTATTCTAAATGAACCGTATAATAAAATGTTTTGTTTCTTAAATTTATAAATTAACACAGGGAGGCTGTGGCATCTGAGGCAAGTGATCAGAGTCCTGCTTTGGGCGGGACAGCCCCGATCTTAAACAACTTCTCCCCGCATCCCACAGCATTTATAAAAAGTCCAGATTTGGGGGCTGAGCCCTGGTGGCATAAGTGGTTGAGTGCGGGACTGCAGCCCACGGGCTTGGCGGTTCAAATCCAGCAGCGGCTCTCAGGAGCAGCACTGGGTAGCACCCATGACCACCAGAGGCAGTGATGCCCCCCCCCCAAAAAAAGTCCAGATTTTTGGAAAGAATGCACGACAGCTAGAAAACAGCAGGAGAATGGGAAGAGAATATACCCCCTCAATCCCACCACCACCACCCCACCCCCCGTCAATGGTGTCTCCGCTTTACCAATGTTAAAATCTGGTTACGTTGATAAGCATCTTATGATTGTGGCGGTCATGTATTCGAGATGTCAATTTCATGATTGAGATGTAGGGGTGGAGTCTAGCCTGTTAATCCGGAGATAGCCATTGAGTAGCCAATGAGGCTTCTGTGTGGCCATGGCTTTCTCCTGACACTTCTGGGAAATCTCTCGATATATCCCCAGTGGAGATGAGAGGCCATCTCCCCAGTTGTTGAGACAACGAACTACAGACAAGATGGCAGCATCCTAGGAACCGTAGGAGAAGCCACACAGCCTTACCCTGATGGAACCAGACCTCTGAAGCCAGAAAAGCCACTGAGATGTTTCTATTACCTATGAATACTGTTGATGGACCCTGAGCCCTGGGAACAAGGAGCCATGAGGGGACCCCTGCCAGTGCCAGGACTCTGCTTGTGACTTCATGAGTCAGAAGGAGACATTATGGGTTAATATCGGACTTATGACTTTGAACTGGACTGGGTTGGGATGCTTTCTCAATGTTTCATTCCTCTTGTACATAAACCATTCCCTTATATCCATATACGTGTCTATGAATTTGTTTCTCTAGTCTACCCGGACTGACACACTGATGTGGAATTTTCTTGTCCAAAAGCATGGTATATGTTTCCATTTGTCAAGTTTACTTTGTGTTTTTCCCACAAAAAAGACTTTATTATATTCCTGTATCAGCTTTTTGTGGCTGCTATAAAATTTTACCACAGACTCAATGCCTTAAAGCAATTGAATTTATTTTCTCATAGTGCTGGAAGCCAGAAGTTCAAATCAGTTCCACTGAGCTCAAATCTCTATGTTGTCAGGGCCATGCTCTCTGAAGGCTTTCAAGGAGACTGTGTGCCTTCCGCCCTCCTATGGCTGCCTGTAGTCCTTGATTTGTGGCTGCATCATCCCATTCTTTGCCCCCAGACTCATCTTTGCCACCCCCTCTTCTGTGTCCAGATAAAATTTCTCTCTTCCTCTCTCCTTAAGAATATTTGTGACAGGATTTGAGACCCACCTGGATAATCCAGGATGATCTCCTCATGTCAAGATCTTTAACTTAATTACATCTGGAACTCTCCTTTTCCCTAGAGGGTAGCATTTGAAGATTCCAAGGATTTAGTTCATTATTCAGCCTATTATCATTGAATACCTTCAGAAAACTGTTCAACAGAAAATTATTCATGTTAACAAAATTTTTCAGTTTCAAAAATTAGGCAGATTGCTGATGACAGATCTTTCTCTACTGGGATCTTTCATTGGTGTATTCCATGTGAACACACATAATCCAGAGTGTGTCTTCTGGTAAAATAATCACAGCAGGAAGTCCACAAAGCTAGCTGTTGAGCAGCCATGGCTTTTTCTTGGCTGAGAGATTTACAGAAGCCATTCTCTGGGCTTTTCTTCCAGGGAGCCCTTCACCTCAACACCCTTCAGGTTGTGACAGCGGGAAAGCCACTTGCTCCTTCCAGGCTTGCCTGGAAGTATTGGATATCTTGAGCTTAGTCCCCACTTTAACAGAAAACACCTCTAGTTTTTCCTACTAAATAAGAAGCAAAACATATTTCCCCTAAATTTTATATTTTGTCGTTGAGAATATATAATTCAAAACATCCACTAATTCAAAGGTCTCGCACATACAATTCAGTGACACTGATTATGTTCTTCAAGTTGTGCCTCCATTTTGTCCACTCCTCTTCTGAGGTATGCTCCCAGTTGTTCACGGCCCTTTAAGGTGCCTGTCTGATGTTCAAGTTCCTCTTGTCAGTCTGAAGTCAGATAGATAATCTTGAAAGAGCGTAAAGTTCAAGGCAGACCTTACTAGTTCAGCTAAACTATTGCTTGGCTTTAAGACAACTTTAGGAGATATCTTTGGTTTAGGATTCACAATTTATCTCAGGGCAATAGTTTGAGGTTTTTCTACTCTCTGTGACTCCAGAACACCAAGAGTACATGAAAATTCTAAATTATGTTCTGCATATTCTCCTTTGTGATCTGGATTTTTCAGTGGAATCTTTAAACAAAATGTTTATAAAAAGAGCTAGATACATGCAGTTCTTCCAGCCTCATAGCAAAGCAGGCAATTGTTTCTAGAGGTAATTATTACTTATTCCACAGCCTCTTTCTAGTGCTCATTTTCCTTCTTTTTTTGTTCCATGTGACTAGAAACCAATTGTTATAGGTAGTGTCAGGTTATCCAATAAGCACATGTAGTAAATAACTTGACATTTTTACGACCTCTCAGCTATCACACCCTCAAAGATCTTGCTTCTAGGCATGGCTGACATCTCCCAACTCTTTCCTAACTCCTTGGCACCTTCCTATAGAGTCAAAGCCTCTTTTCAAATCAATAGTCCTTGGCAAGGATGGGGTACTCAGTAAACAAAGAAAGCACAGACTTACTATTTTGTAGTTGTACATTGAAGACATGTAAAACTTCATTACTAACTACTAAATAATTGGTAGATGCTAGCAAACTGCCCAGTCCTGTGCCAGCTTCACACCCTTCCTCTATCTCTGCCCATTGTTGCAGTCACTGTGTCAGTGTATCTCATCAAGGACCCTCCGCTTTCCTTCATGTGTTAGCCACCTCTGTAACTTCAAGACATTCACTTTTTGTTTTTATTCTTCCTCTTTTTCATTGCCCAGCTTTCACATGTATATGAGATGGTTGAAAAATTCCATGGCTTTGGTTAGGTGAATTGAGTGACATTTTCTTTCTTTCTTTTTTAACACTTTAAAGAGGTTCCCTTTTTTTTAAAGCACATTTGCCCAGTGTAATGTGTTGCCTGCTTTCTTTACTGCTACATCCATGGGTATTGATGGTAGATTGAACTAAAATTAAGTCCTTAACTACTTCAATCTTTTCTCCTTTTATCACGATGTTGCTTATCGATCCCATTTGTTTTCTTTATATTGTTGTGTCATCCACACAGAAGGCAGTAGTCCTTGATTTTCATCAGTAAGTGCTTTGAGTTACCTTGCTTTCAGCAAGAAAAGTTGTCTTATCTGTGTATGACAGGTTATTAATGAACCTTTGCCCAACACTGATGCCAAATTCTTCCTAGAGTTCTGCCCACCATACAGATCGAATACATAATGTAAAAGTGTACAAAGTAGATGCGCACCGTTCCTGATTTTAAAACACAGTATCCCCTCTTCTATTTGAATGACTGCCCTTTGCCCTATGTACAGTTTCTGCATGAACATAACTTTAAGTGTTATGGAATTCCCATTTTTCCACTATTAACCTTGATTTCTTACTATACACATAGTCACATTCCTTTGAATAGTCAGTGGAACATAGATAAACATCTTTCTGGTATTCTCTGCTTTCCAAGATCCATCTGACATCAACAGTTTCCCTTGTTCCACATTTTCTGAATCCAGCATGAATTTTTGGCAGGTCTTTGATGCTGCAATGTTGTTAGCATTTTTTCCATGGTCTTCAGCAAATGTCTGCTTGCATATGATAGTAACGATGTGGTTTGATAATTACTACATTCTGTTGGATCACCTTTTTTTGGAATGGACACAGAGATAGACCTCTTCCCATCAGCTGGCCAGGTAACCTTTCCAAAGTTCTTGGCTTTGATGCGTGAATGTGTCTAGTGTGGCATCAGTTTACTGACGGCCTCCTAAGCTGTGGGACTAGTCTCCTGATAGTCTATCAGAAAATGACCCAGTGGCTAGTATTCCAAAAGGGAACCATCCTCTCCTTCTTGCATAGTCAGTCTCAGTCTGGAAGCTCTGCTGAAATCTTCCCACCACAGGTCACCCTGTGACTATTTGAAATACTGGTGGCATAGCTTTGAGTCGCACAGCAACATGCTGACAAATGAGTGGTGGACATTAGTAAGCACATTCAAATAAAGCCCCTGCTCACCTTGTTTACTGGGTAATACACCCCTCATTGAGTTTGGATGGCTAGTGGGAAGCTTTTAAGACATATAGCACTACCAAAGATGCAATTTAAAAGGTTAGGAGATTAACCAACTGGGATGTCCCTTGAAATAATGACTCGAAACCTCCAAACCAAGAAACCAATTCCCATTAAGTGTTTTTTTTGTACTCAGTAGTTACCAGGGTTTTTTTGCATTGTAAATATACCAGACATATTTTGCCAATTCAACTTTTTACAGGTATACAACTTATTGACAGCAATTATCAAAATTGACTACAACACAAGTCTTAATGTGATTTTCCCATCACTGTCAATTCTCCTTCCTCCCCTCCCTCCCACCATTGCTAACTGCTAATAAACCTTGTTACCTACATTTGTGCCTTCTCTTGTCTTTTAATAAAAATATTGCAAACTCTTATAATATCCATTTTCTCACAATTGATTTATTTTACTTATAATATCTTCTAGCTCTATGTCATGTAGCACTTAGCTAAACTTCCTTTCTCATCCTGGCTGAATAGTACTCCATTATATGTCATTTAGACCATTTCCACCTTTTAGCTATTGTGGATAGTGCTATAATGAGCAATGGTCCTGAAATTTATATTTTAATGGGAAATGTAAATAGCTAACAGTCTCAAGAATAATATGTAGTGCTTTAAAGTATTGTTAGCTATCTAATTTATTCTGTGAGATAAAAGGGCAGATATAGTATCTTAATTTTATAGTTAGGCAAATGTTCAGAGAAATGATATAATTACTTAAGGTCATGCTGCAGGAAAGTCACAGAGCTAGTACTAGAATGAAAGATTTTCTTCTCAGTGCACAGAGCTGTATATGTTAGTAGTTTCCTTTGAGAACACCTTATAGTATGTATGTCACTTTTTTCATCCATTTTCATCATACAGATCTTGGAATATACAAGGCTGTACTTAATATGGCAGAAATATGGCAGAAAATACATGACTTGGTTTAAAAATCTAGTGTTCCACAAAAGTCTAAGATCTTTCCATTATTGTATTGCCAAATGAAATGGTTCTCAATAAAAATGTATTTTTTCTTAAGTTAGAAATATGCTTTAAAATTTTATCGTATTTTCATCTGATTATTCCAAACTTACAACAAAATAGTTACAGAAAGGAGAAAATGTTTTGAAATATTTGTGCTTCCAAAAAAAACATATGGGCAAGACGGACTGCATTCCAATATGGGTTTAGTTACAAGAACAGTTGAGCAGTTATGGCTTAAAGCAGTAATTCTCAACCTTCCTCGTGCCGCGACCCTTTAATACAGCTCCTCTGTCACCTTTTTTTTACCCTTAGTATTTTATCTCAATCTATCAGTGATAGCTTATGAAGTAAATTTATGTCAGTAATTCTGCCAGTGTGTCACATATAATAATAAATGCTACTTACTGTTTGTTTGATTTTTCTCTCCCTCAAGGCATAACTGTGTCTTCTGACGAAGAAAAAAACCTGAATCATTATGTGCAAGATTTACAAAACCTTCTACTAAGTGTTCCCACAAAGGGGGAGCCAGGCCATGAGACCAGCACAAAGCCTGTAAGCAGCGTTACTTCCCCGGGCTCGAGGTCGATACGCTATGAGGAAGTATCCACTGACAAAGATGTCTTACTCAACCCCGTCAGGGAAGAATCGACGACTTTCACCAACAGAGGCGCCACAGTGGAAGGAGAGAGGAGAAAACGTACTAAACGTACAGCATTTTGGTCGATCAAACCAAACAATGTTTCTATTGTCTTACGTACCAAAGAACCTTATATTGAAAAAGAAGAAGCACCAGAAGTGATTATAAGGCCAACTCGACGTCCAACGCCATTGTCACATGTCACTGATTTTACTAAGAGTCCATACGTCACCACGCACACATCATCGACCCCCACGACACTAGGAAGTAGTGACTTGAGTGACTCCACAGAGCTGGAAGATGTGCCTCAGCTCACAGGTGGACTGGAAAATCCGGAGGGAATGACATTTGGAAAACACTCCCCGACTTTAAATAATGATGAGATTTTGAGAAAAATTGCAGATATTCATTCGCAGGTGCAGCAGGCACCTCGTGGCGACAACCTCAATGAAGAGTCTCGAGAGTACATCCGCGCCTCTAAAGAGGACCTAAGGCGCAGCATTGCTCTGGCAGCAGCGGCCGAACAGAAATTGACTAAGATGTATGAGTCTGAGATCTTACCCCTAGAACAAGCTGGTAAAGAGATAAATAACGTTGAAACTGTTATTAACGTGTTGTATAATTCCAGAGATAGATTACCTGAATATTTTGATCTTAGATATGTGCCACCAGAGAGGCGAGAAAAAACTAGTACAGTTCTCAATGCATTGAAAAAAATATTATGTGTTGGTGGACAAGAAATTCAAAGCCTTATTAGGGAGTTAATAAACAGCAGTACGAAACTTTTAAGGCTTCTTAATACTCCACGACTTAAATGAATTGTGCATTCATTCCTGGGAGAAATAAGCATATTAACTGATTTCAAACAATACATAAGAATATTTTCTATTGTAATTCAGTTTGCTAACATATTTACATGTCATTGTTATAAAAAGTTTTCATATGCACTAAGACTCATAATTTAAAATAAAATTTTATTCAGTAGTTTGTAGTGTTTTCTCATTAAGTTTTAAAGCCTGTGAAGATTTAATTTCTAAACTGCATAAGCTTTGATTTTACTTGCATAAATTAAATAAACCCCTTTATAATAGTTAAACAGGAGACTATGCAGCAGAGCCAACTTGAAATAATTGCCTAGCCAAGTGAAATTCTGGGGGACTGTGTTTTCTTTGGCTCCAAACGACATTATTTGGCTACGTGGCTGCTTCATTTGAAAGGTGGATGATGCTTTAATAAAGATCCCAGCTCTTTCTTTGTTAATAAGTGCTTTTGGAAAATCAATGAGAGACTATATAATCATACCCCTTTTTGTTTGTTTATACAGATACCCATTGAAGCAAATCTGTTATCAAGGAGTATGATTAGCATGATCAAGGATAAGATAATGAGGCCAGATTTGAATTATTGAATTAGGTGATTTTGTTTATGATTTGACCCATGGTGTGGTGGTTATGAGACACACGTGGCCAGCAGTTTGAAAGCACCAGCAGCTCTGCAGGAGGAAATCTGGGCTTGCTCCTCCCACAGATGGGCCACAGTCCAGGAAAGCGGAGGGTCCACGCTGAGTGAGCGATGACTCCAGGGCAGTGAGAGAGAAAAGAGAAAGATGCAGTTGCAGAGAGAGAACTCCGTTCTTCCCATTTCTCTTCCCTCGGCTGGGGTAATCATTAATATCCTTTTCACTTGATGGATTTGCTTATTCTAGATAGTTCATAGAAGTGGGATCATATAATATTTGTCCTTAATTTATTAACATTTCACTTTGCATAATTCTGCAAATGGTGATTCATGTAGTGGCATGAATCAACTTCATTGTGTTTATGGCTAATGCGTGCTTCATTATATGTATAAGGGTAAGTCAAAAGTATTGCTACAAAGTCATAGAGCCCTTTATTAAACAAAAACATCAAACTGTGAAACAATTGTTTCTCAACATATCCTCCATGTGGGTCTCTACGCGGCTTAAGGTGGTATATCCATTTCTCTCACCCATCCTTGAAGAACTTTGCATTCTTCAATTTACGTCATTCAAAACAGCACTTTTGACTCAGATCATGTTCTTTTTATATGTTCTTTGAGCTCCGGGAAAAGAAAGAAGTCTGAAGGGATATTCTCGGGGCTGCAGGATGGATGAGGTAAGGCTTCTTACTGAGATGTTTGAAGGTTGGGCTTTGCTACCCTTGAACAATGAGCAGGAGTCTTGTCATGATTTCTCTGTTCAACTTACCTGGGCAATACAGTTTTTCTCACCAATATAATGTCCAGTTTTCTTAAAATTTCTTTCTAAAACATAATACTATGTTTTGAAATTGTTTTCCATTTTGTCAAGATTACTTTTATTTTTCTGAGTCCCTGGTAATGCCATAAGAATTTGAAGACAGACTTTTCCACATCTGAGAAAATGACATAATTTTAGCAGGAATTGCATTATACTTGTAAATCATTTTGAACAGAAAAAATAGAATTGACATTTTCACACTATTAAGTCTTCTGATTCATTGACACAGGATGTCTTTCTTTTTATTTAGTTCGCTTTTAAACCTCTTTGGAAGTGTTTTATAGTTTTCAGTGATAAGGTCTTTCACCTTCTTCGTTAAATATATTCCTAGGTATTCTAATCTTTTTAATATTTCTTTTGTCAAATGAATGATTATCTTAATTTTCCTTTCAGATTTTCTTGATTAGTGGTTAAAAACAACTGATTTTGTTTATTCTCTATATTGATCTTATATCCTGCCACTTTGCTAAATCTTTTGCTTAATTTCAGTAATTTTCTTTGCTGTGTTTTTAGGAATTTCTGTATATATGATTTTATCTTCTACAAATAGAGTTTTCATCAAGTCATTGAAAAAACTCCCAACAAAATTTTCCAGGTCTGGATTGACTCATTGGCGAATTCTACCAAACATTCATGGAACTACTGGCATCAATTCTAATCATACTATTCCAGAGTATGGAAAAGAATAGACTGTTCCTGATTAATTTTATAAGAAGTGAATATATAACATTAAGACCCAAGTCAGATAAAGACATCACATAAAGAAAGAAGTAATAGAAAGATAGCCCTCATGAACATAGACACATTTTCCCTCTAATCTTTGATTTTTATTCTATTTTTGTCTTTGTTTCTAAGGTATAGCTCCTGTAGACAACAGATATACGTGTTGTTGTTTTTTTTTGGTGTTCCTTTTCCCTCCATCATTTGAATTCATTTTATTGATGTTTATTGGCAAATAAAAAGTTACAATTGATTTTTGATACATTTCAACATACTCTTTTGGGTAATGATTGCACAATGTTTACCACTTACTTATTTACTAAGTAAGTAGGCTAAGTATTGCAGCCTCTGAATGGTAGAGTTTTATATACTGCACTTTCTTGGTGCTGATGGCTCCTCTTTCTGAGTACCTAGAATGGTCCATTTGCTCTAGGCTCTTGCTATGAATTATGGTTCTTTTACTCTTTTGAAGTACATTTTAAAAATAGATAACTTCCAGTGACAAAGAGAGAATTGACAGTTCCACATCGTGGAATCAAAGCTTGGTCCTGGGTACCCCCTCAGAGCATCATTGGTGGTCATATGGTTATGTTCACTCAGTTGGAGGGTTAATATATTGGGGGGGGGGGCACCAAGGTGATATCATTTATATGATGTTATCCTTTCATAGACGTCTGGAACAATGACAGAAAACATTAGGATGTACAGTATAGTCCTCTGAGGAAAAGACATCCATGATGTCTTAGGACAGGATGCTACAGAAAGACAGTAGCTGGAGGAGCTGGAGGAGGGGAGAGGGGCTTCTTTCACACTGAGGTACACACTCATCATAAATTAAAGCTCAAAACTCGAGTGGACAACAGCAACAGGCCAGACTTGTTAGTCTGTGTGTGGTAGGCTTCAGTGACACTTCTGTCTTAAGGCTAGCAGTTTGCAGGAAGAGTGAAGGCTATGGAGAAAGCAGTCGGCCTGAAACATGGGGTGTGAATGTGGGTATTGGATGGATGTGGCCTATATCTTGATCATTCGGCTACTCTCTGTCTCTTGGGTAATCAAGTTAAATTCAGTGTAAATGTTGATAGGGATGACTTTATTGCTGTCATTTTGCCATGTGAGTAATGCTATCAGTTTCTTTGCTCCACAACGTTTTCTGTGCTGAGTTCATTGGGAATTTTATTTTCTTCCTTTCTGTTGTTTCAGTTTTCACTAAATCTTTATGATTTTCCTCTTGTTTTGACAGAAAGTTTATTAGTTTTCTTTGAGATAGCCTTGTAATTTATTAATGTCTTACCCAAAGTTTGAAACAATCCGCTCTATCTTAAAATCGATCTGACTTCTCCATTTGGAAACGCTGTAGCTGTACTACTCTCTGCTTTTCCTTTTGAATTGCCTTAGTTTACACCTTGGTATCTTCCAACCCCATTTTTTCCAGTCTTGTGGGTTTGTTTTACTTTGAGTACTTCTATTTCTGGATTGACTCATGTGTTGTTAATCTCATGCTATTTTTCTGTAATTGTTGGTTCGCTGTCCAAAGAACTTCCCTCTGTATGTCTTACAGTTTTGGTTTGGTTTTTAACCAATTCTTTTCATTTTTAGTCAGAAACATCTTAGTTTTGCCATCCTACAATTTTATTAAGCATATCATTCTTATTCTCCCACCCCATCCCCACCTCTTCTTTTAGAATTTCACGTGTAGCATCGCATTGCTTTCTTGCCTGCCTGGTATCTTGAGAAAGATTTTTGCTGAGGCAAAAAATTTTTTTGTTTCTCCCAGTCTGCTTTCAGAACTCTTTCCTTGATTTCACTAGTGTCTGTTTCAACTCCTTTTCAACCCTCATCCTCGCCATTGAAATGTGTTCCTTTCTTTGGTTAAATTCACAAGAGCTTTGTCCATTCAGTTTATCCTTTCAAAGAACCAATTTTAAGCTGCATTAATTTTTCCATAGTTTTCTTATTTTCCCTCTCCTTAACCACAGACCTAATTTTAATTATTTCTTTTATTTTCCTATTAGTTGGAGTGTCTTGTTGATTGTGCTCTAGTCCTGTATGTTTTGTGCCAGTGCATAAGTTATAAGCCTCTCCTCCTTTTTTGTGTGTGCACATAATGCTATGAAAATTCCTCTGCTTTTGCTGTGTTCCATAGGTTTGGGTATGTCATATTCTCATTCTCATTAGTTTCTAGAAATTTCCCAATTTTATCCCTGACGTAGGCCAGTACACTCTCCTTTTGCAATAGGGGTTATTGATCCTCCAGCTATTTACTCTTATTCTCTTCATCTTCCTCTTGTTGATTTCCAAGCATATGGCACAATGGTCAGAGAAAGATATCTGTATGATTTCAATGAACTTAAACTTATGCAAACTTGTCTTATGCCCTAATATGTGGTTTATGAATATGTGCCATGTAGGATGGAAAGAATGTATTTTTCTTTTTTTTTTTTGCATTTGGTTGGAGAGTTCTCTAGATATCTATCAGGTCCAATCTTCTAATTGTAGTGTTTAGATCTTTAGCCTCCTTGTTGAATTTCTTTCCCAGTGATCTATCTTTCTCAGAGAGTGGTGTATTGAAGTCGCTTACTATAATTGTTAAGGCTGTGATTTCTTTTTTCATCTTTTGGAGCATTTGATTGATATATTCCGCTGGACGCTTATTAGGAGCGTAAATGTTTAGGTTCTTTTTCCATCATTTCCTTGAGCATTACATAGTGTCCCTCCTTGTCTCTTTTTATGGTTTATACTTTGAGGTCAATTTTATCTGACATTAAGATTGCTACACCTTCTTTTTTTGAATTGCTGTTTACTTGGTATGTTTTTCTCCAGCCTTTGGTTCTCTTGAGGTGTGTTTCCTGTAGACAGCAGATTGGGTGGTTGTGTTTTCTAAGTCAGTCTGTTAATCTCTGTCTCTTAAGGCCTGAGTTCATTCCACTGATATTACATCTATTTGTGCACTCTGTGGTGTCATTTTATCACTATTGTGTTGGGTGTTTTCATATCTCCATTTCTTTTCCGTGGGCTGTGCCCATGTGTGTTTGTGGATCATTTTTGCATTCTTCTCATCACTGCGCCAGAGTTATCTTGGGGGATGTTTTCCCTTTGATGGTCTCTGGGTAGAGTTGTTGTGTGTGGCAGTCTCTTGGATGTGCTTGGTGATTGTTGTTCTTCTGCCCCCAATGGGTCAGTGAGAATCTTTTGTAGAGCTGGGTTCCTTTTAGTATATTCTTTGAGATTTTCCTTGTCTGGGAAGACTTTCACTTCTCCATCAATTTTGATAGATAATTTGGCTGCATAGAGTACTCTTGCAGTAATTTGACTTATGCAAGTAATTCAACTTCCTGCAACTTTCGGAATTTGCTGCTCCACTCTCTCCTCTTCTTAATCATATCCATTGATAGGTCTGGGCATATTCTTATCTGCTTTTATATGTGATTGTCAGTTTTCCCTTAGCTGCTCTCATAATTTTCTCCTTTTCCTCATAATTGGATAGTTTAACAACTATACATCTTGGTGTTTTCTTCTTGGGGTTCAGTCTAGCTGGCATTCTTTCAGCCTCCTGGATGGTTGTCTGGTTTTCATTCATTAAACTAGGGAAGTTTTCCTCCAAGCATTCCATCACTATTTTGGATGTTGGTTTCATTGATGCTCTTTCCTTTGGTACACCGATAATTCTAATGTTCCTTCTCATAGCATCAGACATAGCTCTGCAGTCTTCATCTGCTTCTCTAATAGAC
This sequence comes from Nesogale talazaci, assembly GCA_004026705.1. Lineage (NCBI taxonomy): Eukaryota > Metazoa > Chordata > Mammalia > Afrosoricida > Tenrecidae > Nesogale > Nesogale talazaci. Next base: position 11,506 of record PVJH01019163.1, on the reverse strand, counting down.
TTGTTAGACTTTTTCTCATGTTTATTAATTTCCACTTGTGAGTCCTCTAGGTCATTGGTGCAGTTCTCTGTCTCCTCCATTCTCTGGATGAAGTCTGAAAGCTTACTGTTAGTTTTTGTTAGCTCACCGCTTAGCTCTCGTATATCCCTTTGGTGCATGGTCTTTATCTCCTTTACCGATTCCTCCTCCTCCTGCAATGCTTCACTAATGTTCTGTATATGTCTTAGCAACATAGACCAATATTTTATAAGCAAAAAAGTGAAAAAAGGATTGCTTTATTAGCATCTTTTTAATGAAAACTGTAGAGTTTAAAATGACTTTAATTTTGTTTTTCTTATTATATAAGTAGTATCTATTAACAATTGGAAGTAAAAATGCCAATGAACAAAGGAAAGAAACATCACCGGGTTTGTTTTTAAATCACTAGCATGGCATTCATAATCCATTTTTCATATAGAATTACATACAGGCACAATTGTATGGAGAAAATAGAATAAGTACAAGTCAGTCTGGGATAAATGAACATATAAAATCTCTCAGAAATCCACTCTAAACTTGGTAAGATGATTGAATGACTTCTAGCAGAGAACATTAGTGAGCTGTATACATCTTGCTTATGAATACTTTGATCTGCAAAAAATATATAGACTCTAACAGTAATATGATTTCCAGTATCTTAGTAATATGTAATTCACATATTGGCAGTGATTCTGTATGTGCTTCATACATTAAGGATATAGGTTTACTTTCAAAATAGTTATTATAATTATTTTATTTTATTGGTTAAATTCCACAAGTAATGGTAATATTTTTAATCAGATTGCATGCCAAGAAAAAATATCAGTGGTAAATTAAGGTAGCATTTTTTTTATTAACTTGATGTTCACTGTTGACTATACTAATTCTTAAGGTTAAAAAGAAGTACCAGTATTTATCCATCTGTTTTTGGAATTATATGCATTCAAAGATTTGAAAAGGTTTTGTGGTTAACAGTGATCGTATTCTTTTAAGCTAGACAGATTAAAAGGAAAGGTTCTAAAAATGTAACAACTGAAAGGAAGGATTATAAATGATCTCACCCTACTCTTTATTTTGTAGTTGGGAATTACTTGGGCTCAAGGAATCAAAATGACTTGCCAACATCACTATTCTAAGTAATGATAGAGGTAAAAGAATACTCTAGAGGGCTTGGTAACTGCTACCGAAAGGCTTAATGTTCTCGTGATCATAAAATAAAATAAGGTTTCCTTTCCCCTGTTTTTTCATACAATAGACATAGCATTAGAGAAAATTTGAATCAGAAAAACATTCACATTAATCCTACCACTTCAATACAAATCTTTTTTATTCTGCTCATCCTTGTGCATATGAAGAGATTACTGCATAAAACAAATCATATTGCTTTATTATTGTAATGTTTTATCAAATACATTTTTACATTGCTACTTAGTCTTTAAAAATCATTTTCCAATGTTTACTCCACTGAATTTACACATATACTCAATCAATACCTAATTATTTAAAATTGAAGTTCCTACTTTTAAAAATATTTGGACTGTATTATGTTCTTTGACATCTTAATTAAAAATATTTCTTAGGATTAATCTCCATAGAAGGATTAAATTATTATATCTAATATCTTTTCTGAATTATTTTTCAACTAGCCTCCACCAGAAACTCTTTCATTAACATAGGCCTACTTTCTTCTGCCCATAAGAATAAGGTTTAAAAATATCTGATTATCTTTCCATCTTTATAACAATTACAATACAGAATAATACAAAATATGTTTTATATACAAAGAAAGAAATCATTTTCATATTTGCTTGTTCACTGCCCATGATCCTTTGACACACTTTGATTCCTAGGGAGGGTCTAGAATAAAGTACATTTATACTTTATTACCTGGAGACATAGAAAAAAGAAAGAAAGGAATGGAGGGAGGAAAAAGGAAAAAAAGGGAAAAAGAATGAAGATAAATTACAGGTAGTTATTAAAATGCCAGCAACAGGTGTTCTGCTACGGTTCTATTTCTTATACAGGAGACAAAATCTATATAAAATGATACCCAGAAAGCTCATCTGAGCAAAGGTTTTCATTATACATTATTGAAAACTTACATAAATAGTGAATTCACTTAGCAAAGAGAAAAACTAGATATTCTTATGAAGAACAAGAATTTTGACAAATGAAAGACAAGATATTTTCTTTTTTTATGGTTAATTCTTTGTTTGTTTGTTTTTGGCATCACTGCCCTCTGGTGGGAGTGGGAGGCCCTGCTTTGCTCTTGGAGAGCTGCTGCTGGATTTGAACAATCAAGCCAGTGGGCTGCAGTCCCGCACTCAACCACTACGCCACCGAGGCTCAGCCCAAATCTTTAAGATGGAACTTCTTTTTGGGGGGGAGGGGGGCATCACTGCCCTCTGGAAGATGGAATTTTCATAATTAGTTTCATAAACATATTAGTGTACAATTGCAAGACTTAATGAGTATAGAGCTAATAAAATATTGTAAATAGTACTTTTTAGAAATGTAAACATTTTTGGTTAGGATAACAATTTCAAATTTTGCACAGTAAATTAATCCAAGGCAATGTATAAATGATATGAAATGTTCATTCATTTATCTCTCAACTTTTCCTGCCATTTAGGCTGCTCATTGTGCTGATAAATTTATAGCAAAATGTTAAAATTTTGCACCTTATTCATTAAGGTTTTTGGCCATTCCATAACATTTTTTTCAGATAATTGGAATTTATTCCTTCAGCATCTATTTTTCTTTTGTTTTCAACATTTTAAAGATATCTTACAGTATATGGGACCCTCCGCTGCCTAAGAGCATATATGGAAATGGAGTTGGTCTATTCTTGACTTAGGACTCAGTTATCTTCTTGAACGATGTACTATTATGTGACACCAAGGGCATTACGAGTGTGTCTGGAGCAGCTCACACTAAGTGATGCTAATATGCTTTGGTTTTGTTTGCTTATGATATTATTTTTCACTCTTACCCTCCTTGTTCTAGAGAGTTGGCTCAATAATGAGTGATTATGGGTTCTTTAGTAGAGGGGTAGAACCAGTCAAAACCAGAACACATGCACACACATACGCACGCAATCCCTTGAGGAATTGGCCATGTGATTGTAGGGGCTGGCAAGTTCAAAATCTCTTAATTCTGGCAACCAGCTGGAGATTCCTATAGTCTTGTGCCCCCAAATCTACAGTCAAGCAATGAATGGGAAGAGGAGACAGAAGGACTTTGGGCTAAATGTCTATTTATAGTCTGGACTGTAAAGAATCTTCCTTTTTGCTCATGAGGACTTTAGTTGATTGGTTGTGGCCCACTCCATTTATGGGAGATAACCTGCTTTACATAAGGATGACTGCTTGCCTACATGTAATTAATGTACTCTTTAAAGAAGCCCTGGTGTTGCTATGAGTTAGGTGAGGGGCTGCTAACCAGGAGGTCAGCAGTTCAAACCCACCAGATGCTCTGGGAGCAAAGTTGAGGCTATCTGTTCCTATAAAGATTTTCAGCCTTGGAAGTCACGATGAACCAGAATCAACTTGATGACAGTGGAGTTGTTGTTGTTTAACTCACTTAATAAAAGCAATGAGATATTGTTGTATCAAATAACTGATACCCCAGCTTAGCCAAGTTGATACATAACATTATAACTATCACAAGACTAGGAAAACAGATGACTGAGGTAAAATTACATGCAAAATTGAAAGCAAACTGTTCTATGTTCAATGAAAACATTTAAAACTTTCAATCCCTTAGCTAAAGATATGAAAGATGGATTTTATTAATTTCAAGATATCATAATCAAAATTCAGAATGGTCTCAAATGGAAAGAATGAGAGGGGCAGAAATAAAAGAATTTGCATAGTATTAAATGTAAAAATCATTGAGTTTTTCCAAAAGGACAGACATTTCACCTCAAAGAATTGCATGATTTGAGATAAATTTAGCATCACAATTGACAAAGGTGTAGGCAAGATGTGGAAAAAGAGCCCTGGTGGGGTAGTGGTTACACAGTGGGCAGCTAACTGCAAGGTCAGCAGTTCAAAACAAGCAGCCACTCCTCTGAGAAAGGTGGGACTTTCTAGTCTTGTGTGGGAAACCATCATTTCTCCCAGGTTATCTCCCCCCCAAATAATGCCAAACTTAAACTGCTTGCTACACATGGCATATGACTGCTGCACCTGGAGGTCAACCGAAGTAGTCAGGAAGTATTCTTAGGGTGATTAGCTATCCACCACAATCAGAGTATATAGTCTGTCTGACCGCTAAGAAGGTCCATTCACTTCTGATAAGCATACCTATCCCGGTTTCCTTGTAGGAGACAGGGAAGTCTAAAACTTTAGGAGTTAATCTCCCTAATGACTCCAACAATCAGAGGCCTTTGTGTCTCACGCAAAAAACAAAAACAGCCACTTACAGTTAAGATAATGGGTCACTCCCCCTGAAAGCTTCAGCTACATCAAACCCCCCACTCAAGGACAAGAGGTCAGGCTGCAACTATCAGAAATCTTAGATATCTTCATCTTGTCGTTTCAGTAACCTCCCTCTCCCATTACTTTTACCCTTGGTTCATCCCCCTCATTACTGTTTGACCAATGGGATAGCCCCTCCTTATGACATGTCTTTACCTGTAACTATGGGGCTCAGATGTCCTCCCAAGAGGTTATTTAAGCTTTGTCAAATAGAAATCTCAGGGATTCTGGGATGCTCTTACTTTCTGACCTTTTCTCTCTGGCGACCACCAGACAGAGCTGGGGTGAGCATACTACCATGATATGTATTTGACTCTTATTATTTCTCTCTCTCTCTCATGTTTTCTATAACTTTACCATAATAAATAATAATTATTGCTGTACAACTGCACCTATCAAATCCGTGATGTATATATCAGAGGCTGGCTTCCTCTGATACTCCTATAAAGAGTTACAGTCTCAAAAAAACCACAGTTCTGCCCTGTTCTCCAGGTTCACCATGAGTTAGCATTAACTCAGTTGCAATGAGTGAGTTCTCCCTCATTCTCCCACCCCATAGGGATAGCCCCATACTAGATGTATCATTATATTGCAGTGACCACAACCTGGAAACAGAGAATGACTGTGGAGAAGGGTCCCTGAATAGGAACTGGAAGGCCACTGTGACAACCAAGAGAAGGAATTGTCTTCACGCTCCCTCCATGTGGTACTCTCTGATCTCCAATTGACTACAGCTCTCTATTGGCTAAGGATCACCTCAATGTAGGCCTGAATGTCATCCATACAGGGTAATCTCTGGAGGCCCAGAACAGACTGGGAAGGGGCAGAGAGCAAAACTGGCGATTCAAACAGAGAATACCCAGGAATCCAATCTTTGGAGCTCTCAACATCCTAAAAAATATAACCTAAAATCGACCATTTTAACCATCTTGCTTTGGGTGAAATGTTCATGTCTCTACCATAAGAAAGCAAGAAACTCCCAAATGTCATCAATTTGTTGTTTACTCATAGTGACCCTAGTAGAAATGCCTGTATGGGGATTTTTGAGACTGCAAATGGAAGCCGAAAGCCTCATCTTTTTCCTGAGGAGCAGCTGGTGGAGTCAAACTGCTGACTTTGAAGTTAGTAGCCCAGCTTGTAACCCATTATGCCACCAGGGCTCTGCCATAATGGTCACACACAATCCTCTTACTATCTCAAACCTGAAAACTAAAATGTTCCTGTTAGTGTTCTTGATCTAAGGTAGGTGGGGGCAAGGTGGGGGGGCAGTCGATATAACATAGCTGCTTCAGCCCCCACTTATGGCACTGGTCATATGGTCTAAGTTGGTGCTCACAGTTGCCTTCTTCCACCACCAGTTTGATGCTCCCCGGCCATCTGCTGTATCTTGACTATGAAAACCTCAAAACCCTGCTAACACTCATTTGAGGTACATGTGAGTATCGTGCTTGCATTATAGATGAAGAAACAAGCACATAGAGGTTAAAAATCTCTTCAAGATCATAGAGTCACAAAGTACAGAGTCAGGGTTTGAACTTGGGCAGCCTGACTCAAGTTCATTTTCTCAGCTGTTTTATTCTTTGACTGCATTTAATATGTGTGAGCATAATGGGTAATATTTTTTACCTCATTTTAAAGATCAAAAAACTAGCTCTTGGTCAGATTGCATAGACTATAAGACTAGCAAGGAACAGAGTTGGAATTCAAGCTAGAATTGTGGAACTCCAAGGCCCATGCTCTTAGACGCCAGCTGAGCTGTTTCCCTGTTGTAAAAACCCCTCCCCCTATATCAAATGCACTAAATGAGAACTTCTGTTATGAGAGTCCAAGAAAATTTATTACATTTTTTTAATTTATAGAGGATATCATACCAAATAACACATATAATAATCCACCATTTTAAGTGTACAATTGAGTGGTATCCATTACACCTTCAACAGTATGCACACATTTTACCTGTGTTTATATCCAATATTTTTATTTTATTTAAATAGCTTTATTGGCATATAATTCACATGTCATACAATTTAATACTTTAATACTTCATTCCTATTTAGAAGAGCTATACAATCATCACTGCACTCAGTTTCAGAACATTTTCCTCTCTCTTGTGCTCACTGTTGGCCCGTTTCTCCTCCACCTTATTGTATTCATGTTGGTAACTCCTTTCCCCTCCACCTTATTTTTCATGACCTCCAGCCAAAGCGCTGCATAGCTCTCTCCTAACAAACTCTGCTAAGTACTACTCTACTTCAGTCTTGACACACCTTCATACAAATGAGAGCCACATAGTACTTGTTGTTGGCTCATTTTGGAGCCCAGGTGGTGTAATGGGTTATGCTCTGGTTGTCTAACCATGAGTCCGAAGTTTGAAGCTACCAGTCACTCCTTGGGAGAAACTTGACTTTCTCCTCCTGTAAAGAGTTTCACTCCTGGAAACCCACGAGGGCAGTTCTCTACCCTGGCCTATAGGATGACTATGAGTCAGAATCTACTCGATGACAGTGAGCTTGCTTTTGTTTTTAATTTTGTTTGGCATGATATTTTCAAGGTTCAGTCATGTATTAAAATTATAAAAATTCCACTTCTCTATATGGCTGAATGATGTTCCATTGTAAGGATACCAGATTTCGTCCATCCCTTCACCTGTTGACAGACACCTGAGTTACTTTCACCTTTGGGCTCCTGTGAATAATGCTGACCAAGAGAAGGGGTAGTTTTCAACAAGCTCATGGGTTTAAGGGAGACACTGAGATCGTGGCCAAGATTAAGGGGGTTTGCAATGAGACAATATGAAGACTGGGATCCTGAGCATGTCTCGTCACTCCTTTAAGCCTCAGTTCATTCTTCTCCCAACCAGGTGTAATAAAGATTACAATTGATATCTTGAATGTATCCTCTGTAACTTCTGCCCAAGCTCAGAGCTTTGATTGTGTGGGTTCATTTGAGCACAGTGCCCAGCTCTTCACACTGTGTGGGGAATTAGCCAGATCAAGAGTACTCTTACTGTATCTGGCACAGTCAACACCCAGCAAATATTCGCACCAGCCCTCTTTGTTTCTTTTAAACTTGCCTCCCCTGTGGATCTGAAGATTCTTCCACCATGGAAATGTGGCTCAGTCATTTCTGCATCTCCCAGGTCTTGACTCATGGCAGTGCTCAATAAATTGAGTCAATCAGTTGATATAAGAGCCAAAGGATACATCCCAGGGCTGCTGCCAGGCACACACACAGCTCTTGGCATGCTTGCTCTGCCTGGGTCCTCTCATTGAGTCCCCTGCACAGTCTGCCAGGGGGTGTTATTAGTATCTTCATGTTATGGCTGAGGGAATGGAGACCCAAGTATGTACTACAACAAGTGGCATTCAGAACTCAGACAAGACAACTGAGAGTGCACGCACTGAACCTCCATTCTGCTCTGCCTCAGTGAATATTAAGTCGTTGCCTCCTAATACAAGGAGAGATGGTCTGTCTCAAGTCTGGTGGGGTGGGGCACCAGTGCTCAGAGTCCCCATATGAGAACAGTGGTCAGATGAAAGGTGAGCAGGTCTCTGGTCCCATCCTTTTGAGCAACTTCCCCTACAGGGAATTGGCCCTGAACCATGGAGGAGCTAGATTCTGAAGGGAGCCACACTATGGGAGAGGGACCTTAGCAGGGACCACAGGGGTCACACCTCTAGAAGACCCTCCCTCACTAGATGTCAAAGACCCTGAGGTGGCACCAATGAGGCTTGAAGACACTCACTCTACATGGGACTGCTTTACTGCAAGGGTGGCAGTTCAAATCTGCCAGTCACCCCATAGGTGGAAGATGAGGCTGCCTGCTCCTATAAAGATTCACAGCCTAGGAAATCCTGGAAAGGGTTGCTTTGAGTCGAAATGGTGTGGGTTTGGGTTTGAGTTTGAGTTTGGGTGTGGCTCTCTCCCTCCAGAAACCTAGTTCCAGTCCAATGCCCTTTACAAATCTTACTGAAAAGAATTGATGTAGCCATTGAAAGCCAGGGTCAGAAAGCTCCATACATCCAAATAAGTGGTGATAGCAAGGTTACTCAGAAGGAACAGTGCCATCAGGTGACCCCACCTCGGCCACTCCCATGCTTCCAGGTTCAAAGTCAGCAAACAGACTTTCAGGGTGGGGGTGATGGCTCAGGTCACAATTTTGATTGTGGTGATGGGTTAACTGGTGTGTTCATGAAAGTTTGCCAACTCAAATACAAATTACCCCTGTTTGTTGCTTGTCAAGTATCCTTCGATGACATGCTTTAAAAATCCAGTATGGCAAGTAACCCTGATACCTGGAACTGGAGAGGCAGGGAAGAGGTGAACAGGTGTGTGCAAGGGGGGTGGACGAAAACAGGGCAGCTTTGCAGCCTAAAGAGCCCATAATGACTATGAGATGCAATTCACTCTTCCTGTTCTGGACTATGTGCTGGGTGGTGGTTTACCAGGAAGAAGTTATTTTTGCTGGTGATAAAAGACACTGATAGCATTGCTGTCTCTTCTTTGTCTTCCAGCCAACCCAGTTCTCAGCTTGCTGTCTAACCGTCTTCTTCAGCTGCATCCTGAGAGGAGCTCGTATCAAGCCCCAGGCTGGGAAGGGGAACCCTCCCCTTTGGACCTTCGCCTCTAACTTTAGAAAAGGCATTGAGACACAGCTTGGCAGCAGGAATCTGCTTGCTTAAATAGGATTCCCCACAAACAGATACTGAAACATAAATTTGTGTGAAAATCATTTATGAAGCTCCCAGGGGACCCTGACAAGACTTGAGGAAGCAAGCCAGGGAGTGGGAGGAAGGCTAGCAGGGGGAAACCTCACAGGAGTGCTCTGAGAGTGGCCTCCCCAGGCCCCTCAGGGGGACTTGGGTGTGAATGGGGGCATCCCAGATGGAGACATATTCTGACTTCCCTGCCTCAGACAGCTGTGGGGAAAAGGGGATGGAAACTCCCCAGCACATCCAGAATTCTTAGGGTGAGGTCAGGTCAGCAGCCTGGGCAGTGTTCCACAGAGGTAAAGTGGCTGACATTTGAAAGTGGCATGCTGCAAAAGGGAGAGAACCCCAAACCAAACTCAGTGTCATTCATTGCATTCTCACTCAGAGCAACCTTATGGGCCAAGTACCACTGTGTGGCCTCTCTCTACACAGCCCCCTGTAGCCCCGGCTAGCAGAGCTATATGCATAGAGAAGAGTCACACCTCTCTCTATGTGGCCTTGTCTAGTCCGGGCAGAGCCAAGCCTGTGTGTGGAGAGAGGCTCGGTCTCTCTCTGTTTGGACTCACCTAACCCCTCGTCAAACTGAGCTACATACAGCATCACCTAGCCCTGGGTGGAGTCGAGGCTCTATGGAAAGAGGCCTCGCTTCTCTCTATATGGCCTCATGTAGCCCTGAGCCAAACCAAACCCATACGCTGAGAGGGGCCTGGCTTCTTTTTACCCGGTCTCTTCACATATGGCCTAGTCTAGATCCTGACCGAACTGAGCCCATATATAGCGAGAGGGCTTCTCTTTTTCATATGGCCTCGCCTAGCTCCTGGCCCAGCTGATCCCATGTATGGAGAGGCCTGGCCGCTCTCTGATTGGGTTCCCCTTGCCATGGCCAGACTGAGCCCATATGTGATGTGAGAACTGGCTCTTCTCTAGATGGCCTGGCTAACCCTCGGTCTCCTCTCTCTACAGGCTCTCCTTGCCCTGAGCCATGTGAGCCAAGACGGTATATGGAGAGAAGTGTGCTGGCCAACTTTTGTGAATTAGTGCAGAGGAAACTCTAAACAACCACAGCAACAGCAGCGCCTAGCTTAGGGGATTCCTTCACAGAGCACACCCACAGATGTTCAGATGCCACCAGTTCACATGCACTCCGCTGTGTGTGTGAATATGTTAGGTGCCACCAACCCCTGGGGTTCGACAATTGTCTCTGGCCGATAGTAACCAGTAGTTAATATCTGTTAACGCCAGGCCTTTCTACCCCTCTCACCCAGGGAAGCCCTTTTGCAACCTCCCTGGCATCCTAGCGACATGCCAGCTTCTACTGACAAGTGGTGGCAACACATGAGGTACACTGGTGACCAGGAATCAAACCCTGGCTTCTGCTTGGAAGGCAAGAATTCTCTCCCAGAAACCAGAAAACATTGATCTGCGAAAGCCTGTCAGCTGCCAGCCAAAGATCAAGCACTGGAAGAAGGAAACAGGTGGGTTTGCTACCTCCAAACTGCCTAAAAAATCCCATGAAAGTGAAACAAGTTATATAGCATACATTAGGTGTCAGAAGCAAGTGTGGGTTTTTTTTTCCCCTCAACAGAGGTCACGGGAAGAGATGGGCAGGTTTTTACAATGATCACAAGCTACGATGGCTACCCCAGGAAGGCAGGTTTTGCGATGAGTATTAGGAAATGATCCCCGCGCTTCTCCAGGAGTCTTGCATTTGAAGGGCTTCACACATCAGAAGAGGGAGAGAGAAATATGTAACCTTATTAATATAGAAAATGTGTGCAAATATAAATGTATACAAAAGCATATGAGTAAAACATTTGCCACAACAGTTGGGGCATGATTCTATAAACTCCAGCTCAAATTAGCCTACACCAAACGGAGACCAGCAATGGGGTACCTTCAGCCATTAAAACAGTGAGGTGACACTGAGGGAGCTGATGGAGAGGTGACACTGAGCGACCTTCCTCATACAAGGAAATGGTTACGCGCAAAGAATAAAATAGCGCGCACAATACAATGATCAATGATATCGCACATGAAGAAAGCAACAGGCCATTAGGAAGACAGGAAAGAAAGAAAACACCCAAATAAACAGCATAATTCTGGTGTGGTGTAAATGTTATGATGTAGAAAAAGAGGTTGTTGGTGTCACAAAATCCTAGATCAGATTCTTGATGTTATTTCTCTCACCAAGACTGTATTTCGGAAACAAAGAAGGGCTGTAAAGATGATAGCCTTTGAAACCCTATGGGACGATTCTCCTTTGTCCTTCAGGGTCAGGTGGATAGCGGCGTGTGT
>PVJH01019162.1:0-43442 GCA_004026705.1 Nesogale talazaci | reverse complement strand
GATACAGCATTTGCGTTCAATTCCTTGTTATGGCTGCTCTATCCATAGCCCTCGTATCTCCCACCAACTGATTGGATGACCACGACAACAAGATGTAGAGGGCTCTCACTCAGGGGTTGGAATTAGTGCTACTTCATAGAGTAGAAAGAGGGTCATTTCAGAATTAAGTAGAGGAATCATGCAACTATCAATTTTTCAAAAGCACCAGCTGAGTGCATATGATGCCCCTACCTGAAACGGTGGAAGTAGCAAAGGCACATCATCAACCCCATAACATGGACCAGTGTTTACCCTCCCCATAGGAAAAGTATTGCTAAGGACCATCAGACAGGAAGCTGACCTGCAGAATGAGCTCTCATTTGGGATGCACATACTAAAGGATTTTTGTAAACTGCCTTAGCCGGGCATAGGCCCAGGTGAAGTGAGAAGCAGAGTCCCAGGTGCAAAGAGATACATGCTTGTTGGCATGACAGAGAAAATGAGTTGCTGCGGATAAAATGGCTGCATTCCTAACATTTTATTGTACTGATTTGTGGTAGTCAATTATGTAACTTAGCTTATAAATTTTAGTGGAGAAAAAATACATTGGGAAGAAGGATTTGTGCTAAAATATTGTTGTTGTTGATTCTGACTCATAGTGACCCTGTTTGCAAAATAAAATAAGGCTGCCCAAGCCTGCTCATCTTCAAAAGTATTGTTATATTCATTGGTGTGCCACTGATTTCCTTGAGAGTCTTCCACTTTTCTGTTGATCTTCCACTTTACCAAACAGGGTGTCTTTTTTTCAGGGACTGATTTCTCCTGATAAAACACCCATACTGCATGACACAAAATCTCCCTATGCTCACATCTAAAATAATCTAACTGCACTAATTATAAACAGATTTTTGCTATTGTTCTAGCACTCGATGATTCCTTCATTATTCTTCACCAAAAACATCATTCAAATTAATTAATTCTTCTGCAGTCTTCATTGTTGATTGTCCAACTTTCATATGTATATGAGTTGACTGAAAGCATTATGGTTTGATTCAGGGGTAATTTTGACCTTAAAGTGACATCCTTGCCCCTCAGCACTTAAAATAAATTTTGTGTGAAGCTTTCTTAATGCAGTACAGCATTTGATTTATTGATTTTTTAAGAACATTGATGGTGGATCCAAGCAAAATGAAAATCCTGAAAGCTTAAATCATTTCTCCCTTGCTTGTTATGATACTTAGTCTGTTGGACCAGTTGTTAGTACTTTGGCTTTCTTTAGATTTAGTTGTAATCCATACTGAAGGATGATCTTGGAATTTCATCACCATTTTGTAACATCTGGATACCACATATTCTTAATAAGCTTTCTTTCAATCTTGACACATAGTTCAGCTTCTATAGCTATATGCACACTATGAAAATTGAATAAATATAATGTAAGTCTATAACACTCTTACAACCTATCCTGATTTTAGATGATGAAATATTCCCTTTTTTGCCAACAAATTGCCTCTGGATTTTTATTCAGCTTTTACATGTACTCAATGAAGTGTTTGGGAATTCCCATTCTTTCCAGTGGTATTCATAGTTTGTTAAGTTCTATACGGTCAAGTGTGTGTGTGTGTACGGTCAAGTGTGTGTGTGTGTGTGTGTGTGTGTATGTATATATATATATATATATTCAATGAAACACAAATGTGGCAGTCATTTGCTTATGTTAATGTTATAATTGAAATGTAGGGGTGGAGTCTGACCTGTTAATCTGGACATAGCCATTCAGTAGCCAATGAGGCCTCTGTGTGGGCATGGCTTTCACCTGAGACTCATGGGAAATATCGCGGTATTTCCCTCATGAAGATGAGAAGCTATCTTCCCCAGTTTTGGGAGTTAGTTTGAGAGATGATTAATCCCGGAAAAGACAAGATTCAGCATCTGAGAAGTTGGTGGAGCCAGCGGAGAGCAACCCGGCTTAACCCTGATGGAGCCAGACCTCTGACGCTGGAGCAGCCACATGGAAACCTCTGCCAGTGATGAGTTGCTTCAGCCACCACTGGATGCTGTTGAAGGACCCTGAGCCCTAGAAGCGAGGAGCCATGTGGAGACCCCTGCCAGCTCCGGGATTCTGCCCCCACTGACCTGCGACTTCATGAGTCGGAAGCAGACTTTATAGACTGATTTCGGGCATATGGGTTATTATTGAACTTATGACTTTGAGCTGGACTGGGCTGGGATGTTTTCTCAATGTCCTGTTCCTCTTGAATATAAACCCATTCCTTATATCCATATGTGTGTCCTTGAATTTGTTCCTCTAGTCTACCCAGACTAACACAACAAATAAACATATCTATCTTGTATTCTCTGATGTCAGCAAAGATCCATTTGACATAAGGCATGATATTCCTCATGCCAAGTCCACTACTTAATCCAAATTAAATTTCTCCAGACTCCTTTTGGATATATCTCCACAACTGTAGTTGAATTGTGTTCAGTAAAATTTTACTTGGATATAATATTAATGAAATAATTTCATAATTTCTGCACTCTGTTATGACAAGTTTTGTTAGAATGTGTATTATTATGGATCACTTCCAAATTTGGCCAAGTAACTGTCTTCTAAATTTCTGGGTAGAGGTGAGTGAGTGTTTCCAGGAGATGTAACTTCTAGCATAACAACATGTAAGTCACCATAATGTGACTGGAAGCCAAATGATGAGATATAAGAAAAGGGCTTGACAAAGTAGAAAGCTGTGGTCATGTTGGAACTCATCCTGTAGCATTTTGGCTTTGGCATGCTCAGGATTTGAATTCTCTTTCCCATTGTGTAGTCAGTGGAGGTCAGCAGACTTGGCTCCCTGGAAACTTTTTTCATTTCCCAACAAAAGTATGTTAGTGAAGTTCTTACTTTCCTTAAAGAAAGAAGAGGTGCCTACCAGTAATGGAGACAAATATCACCAACACATACTTCATGTCCTCTTACTAATCAATGCAGATTTTGTATCTCCATAAAACTTTTTCTCAAGGAGCCTCCATTATAACCCTGCTTCCTTCAAGAAAATCTATCAGGACAATCCCTTTGTAATTAAAAGAATGTATAACTTTCTGAACTGCTGCCTTCTTAGCTTTTTATTCTGTGAATAAATTATTCACAGAAGATCCCCTCACAGCCCACTGTTGTAATTGGATCTTGTACTTGAGAGTGCATAGATACATCCATAACTTGTTACTTATTCCTACTTAATGGAGCTTCATTATGTTTGATTTTATTTAAATGCTTATGGAAATGATTTTTAGTGTTTTTTTTTAACTAGCCAATCTTGGCACAGTGCTTTTGGTACCAATCCAGACAGAAATGGTTAAAATCAAGATGTGTGCTTAAGATTGAAAAGGTCATACATGTAAGTCCCTAACTGCTGTAGCGATCACATTAATAATTATTTTGATTCTCCACTAATTTCTGACTACAGCCACATTCTTTTTTTATTTGTCTAGTTTGATGTCCCCTGTGGCAATGTAATGAATTTTAGGTCAGCTAAACACTCATAGTTAGGCGTGGTGTCAAACCTGTCAATGAGTGGTAGCTTGATGACACCTCTTTGGGGCTGTGGCCTTTTGCATGACAGTGCAGAACTCTGGGAGCTGCCTGTCTCTATGCCCATACAACCCCATGCCTGCTTGCCCTTTTCCTTGGGGATTTCTGACACAGTAACTGTTTGTGGAGTAGAAATCCCAGTCGTTCTTCCTCAGAGGCCCTGGTGGTTTCAAACAACATGAGGATCACCGTCTAACTCACAACTACTAGATCACCTAATATAAGTAAACTAAGTTTGTAGCTGAGAGAACTGGTCTTTAATAATCAGCTGATAATAGACATATGTGTAAACATGTTTTATTTTAAATTAACCTATGCATGTGTTAACTGGAATGCTAGTATAAAAAACATTTCTTTACTCACCCTCATATTTCTACTAGTAATTCAGATCATTGCCTTTTCTTTTTCCTTTTATAAAATATTAAGTATGATTCAAGTAATGGAAACCTAAATGTATGTTCATTTATTTTATGGTTTTTGTTCCTCCACGTGTTTATTTTAATCTTTTGAAATTATCAACTTGAAGATATATTCTATTCTAATTTTTCTTGGTCATGTTTCTGCCTACCTGATTCAATGATGTTCTTCAATATGTGGCAGTTACCTAGTCTCCTGTCAACTTATGAAGAGGTGGAGTCTAAAATGTCAATCTGATTGTAGCTTGCTCATCTCATTTAGAGTCACTGAGGAGGTAAATAGCTCACTGGAAGCCAGACCGACACTCTCTTCTTTGTCTTCCTGATGACATGGCATATGGAACCAAGCT
Source organism: Nesogale talazaci (assembly GCA_004026705.1). Lineage (NCBI taxonomy): Eukaryota > Metazoa > Chordata > Mammalia > Afrosoricida > Tenrecidae > Nesogale > Nesogale talazaci. The sequence continues at coordinate 39,108 of PVJH01019162.1, read as the reverse complement.
GATAGAGCCAGAATTCTGATCTGGAGAAGTCTCATGGAGACCTATGCCAGTACAGAGATGCTTCCACCACCACTGCATCCATAAGACTTTCCACCAACTGGCCACTAATTTCCAGCATTCATCAAGAAGATGACTTTATACACTGGTATCAGACATATAAGTTAATGGTGGATTCATGGACTTGATCTGGACAGACTGGGATGTTTTCTTAATGTAATTTCTCTTTGATATAAAGCTTTCTTTTACACATATATCAGTGGTTCTGGGTGTTTTTCTCTACTCAACCCAGAATAACCCAGATGAATATCTTCTACAAAACCTAGAAGGATTCTTCTAGAAGAAAAATTAACCATCTCTGTAAATAAAAGTGACAAATTTAAGCAGTGCTCCAAAGCAGAAATATTAAGTATACAGACTTTCCAAGAGTTTGTAGGAAAATGAAATTACAAAGCATTGAATTTTTAATCAATTTTTGAAGCACTGAATTTAAGGAAGAAGTCAGAATAAAGTTAATAAGAAGCCATGATTGGATGAAAGTTTTAATGGTGTTGAATATTGATTCTGATCCTGCAGAGAACAGTGTAGTATAGCTGCATCTATATGTTCCATTTTAAATGGAGGGGTTGGATACTCAGTTATTTCTTTGAACCTGTTCTGGGGTGACTCTCCATATTGGTGAAGCAGCTCCAGTGTCAATGGTCAATCCTCCATATTTAAGATATGAAATCTGAGGAAGAAAATGTGTAGAATTTGGGATATGAGAAAAAAATTTAAATCCAGAAAGTTGCTTAATTCTGAAATGATTTATTTATTTGTACACACAAAATGATTACGTGTTACCTGAAAGAGAGATAAATTATATTTTAAGATTTTAAAAGTAAAATATTCTAAATATTCTAACAATCTTTTTATATATCAAATTTGAAAGGAATTAAGAATTATAATCTTGCTTACATTATAAAATATCAAGAGTTGTCTGAATTAGAGTTATTTTAGTCATGTCACTAGAAAGAGTAAAAGTAACATTTTTAAAGATTTTTAATGGTGGGAAGTAGGATTGATTTTAAATATTATAGTTTGTTATTACTATTTTTAGTCCTTGCTTCTATTGAGCATTCTGGAATTATTTATGGAAGGATAGATCTATTTGCTCTTTGGGGCATTCATAGTATTTCAAAACTATTCGCCAACTGCACAGATCAAAAGTATTGATTTTTTCTTCAATCATTCTTAAAAAATGTCCAAATTTCACACGAATATGAGATAATTGAGAGTATCTTGGCTTGAATAAGGTGTACCTTAGTCCCCAAAGGAATATCCTTGCTTTTCCTATAAGATTGCTATGAGTGAGAATTACTCAACGTCAGTGAATTTGGGTTTCTTTGTTTTCTGCTTTGCTTTGAGGAACTATGACTGTGAAGTGAAACTCAGTCTAAAACTCACTGTCTTTGAGTCAGTTCTCACTCGTAGCAACGCTATAAAATAGAGTAGACCTGTCCGTATGAGTATGAAACAGTGACTCTCTCTTAGTGTAGAGAGCCTTAAGAGGTGGACATGCAGGTCAATCATTGGCTAAACTTAAAAACTTAAAAAGCGATTGAAATGGCTTCCCTCTTTATGAGATATTTTATCTGCTGACTTCTGGTCTAGCTTATAATAGTTTGTTCTGCTATATCCCTGTCTGTAGCCATGAGGCTTCTTAAGATTTCCATTAGAGAGAAATGGTTTGACAACACTCAGATCTGTCAGGATAAAACAAAGGTACATTGTTGGAGAGCCATGTTGGGGGGGGGGGGGGGAGATTTTGTGGTTCCAGTCAAGCTTTTCTTATGGCCAATATTTGGGTTAATGGTTATTAGTGCTAGTTTGGGTGAACTAGAGGAACAAATTTAGTCACTTATTTGTATGGAAGGATGAGGGTTTTTATCAAAAAGTAAATGCATCAAGAGACTATCTCAGCTCAGTCCAGAACAAGTCCATAAGTCTGATATTAGATCATATGTCCGATATCAGTCTATAAACTCCTCATAATGAGGAGTTAACAATGATGGCAAATGCAAGAAGATTGCAGGATAGTGGGTGAAAAGTCTGTGGGTCCAGGGGTGGTGAAAGCATCTCTGGTTGCCATCTGCATGGCTACATGAGACTTGTAAACCGGAAAGGCGAAGCAGAGAGAGTATGTGCCCCTCCGCCAGGGCGAAGAGCAGAAGTCCCAGAAACCTCATGAGAAAGCCATGCCCACAAGGAAGTTCACCAGCCTGTGACCTGATTGATAGGAAAAATTCCACCCCTTCATTTTTATTTAAAAGGCTGATATGAAATTGTGTAAGTATCACAGTAAGAAAATTTTAAAAATTAAAACAACCTTAAAATTAAAGATAACTGTTACTAATTTTCTTACTCATTGTGGTAGTTATATAATCCGTTGGCAATTTGAGACTTAAAATTGAATGGGTGGAGCTTAGCCTGTAAATCAGGTCACAGATTGATGACTTCTTTTGGAGGCTCTAAGAAGATGAACAGCTCGCTGGAGGGAGGACACATGGTCACTCCTTGCGAGACACAAGACACATGGAGGAACTCAGCCAGTGCTGAAAGAGCCATGTGGAGACCTCTGCCAGTGCTGAGTTGCTTAAACTGCGACTGGATCTGAACACTTTCTACCCAATAGCCTATGATCTTCCTGGATTCTGCAGGAAGAGTAACTGATGCACTGCTATCAGACATATGAGCTAATATCAGACTTATAGACTTGATCTGGACTGGGCTGGTATATTTTCTCAACATACAATTGCTCTTTATGTAAAACATTTTCTTATTCACACGCATCTCTGATGTTGTTTCTCTAGTCTGCCCATAAAAACACATTATCAGGTAGAAAAAATGATATTTACTTCAACACTGTAATAAAAATTTCCAAGAAACAAAATAAATTTCACAATTAGTTTTTTATAGCATTAGTTTTCTACTGAAGTATAAATCATGAAGCCATAACTATATTTTGCTTTGGCATTCATGTATCTGTTAGCTGCAAATAAGTCATATGCAATATGTAAACAAACAACTGTAATTATGTTCCAATCATAAAAAATAATATATTAATAAGAAAAATATCAAGCTAGATTTTCCAAGTAACATTTTGAGACTACTTTCTATACAAAATTGAATTACACTTATTCTCTTTTTTTGAAATTATTTTTTAATTTTTTGATATAGATTTTATTGGGGGCTCTTACAACATTTAATACATGATTCATATTAAGCATATTTATACACAAGTTGCCACATTTATCTACATTATCTACTTGAACCCCTCCAACATAAGCTCCTCTTCCCCTCTTTCTTCTAGTTCTTTATTTATTAATTCCAACTCCCCATATTTCCCCTTTCCCCTTTTCCTCACCCTGAACTTCCAATACTTTACAAATTGTTATTACCTCTTCATATCTTACAATGTCTAATGTGTCACTTCACTCACCCCACCCCCTGTTGTCCGCACCCCAGAGAGGAAGTCACAAGTAATTCTGAGAAATGTATTTCCTTTTTCTACTCCACCCTCCCTCCACCCTCCCAGTGTCACCACTCCCCACTAGTCTCAAGGTATTATGTACCCTAAATTTCCATGTTTTCGACTCAATATGCATCCCCTGTTCTAGCCAAATCTGTTTGGCAGAATTAGGATAATGGTAGTTGGTGGGAGGAAGCATTTGAGAACATTTTATTGCTGCTACACTGCACCTAGACGAGCTCATTTCCTCGTGACAAACCTTCTGTAAGAGGATATCTCGAGGCTGAGGCCGGTGGCATAATGCTTGTGCGTGGTACTGCGGCCCACTGGGTTGGAGGTTCAAAGCCAGCAGCAAGGCTGGGCATCCTACTCCCACCACCAGAGGGCAGTGAGGCCAAAAAAAAAAAAAAAAAGAGGATGTCTCTTCACTTACTGCTGAGCTTTGGGTCTTTAATCTGAACTCCCCCTCATTTATAATTATATATATATATAATATTATATATATTATATATATATAAAGTTTTTGAGGTTTGTTACCAGATACCTTTGACACCTCCTGGTCATACAGACTGTTGTGTTTCTTCCATGTGAACTTGCTTCTTAGCTAGATGGCCACTTATTGACCTTCATGTCTTTAAAACCACAGACGCACATCTGTTGATAGTCGGGAACCATCAGTTTTCTTCATCACATTTGCTTATGCACATATTTGTCGTCAGCGATCATATCAGGAAAGTGGGCATATAATGTTTGCTTATTAGTTCTTGAAACCTGATAGTTGATCCCTTTGCTATCTCTTGGTCCCATAAACTGGTGTGCTTCTTCCATGTCGGCTTTGTTGCTTCTAAGCTGGATGGCCGCTTGTTTACTATCTGTGGCAGTCAAGTGCTTATGTTAATTTTATGATTGCAATGTAGGGGTGGAGTCTAGCTTGTTAATCTGGAGATAGTCATTGAGTAGCCAATGAGGCCTCTGTGTGGGCATGACTTTCTCCTGAGACTTCTGGGAAATTTCGTGATATTTCCCTCATGAAGATGAGAAGGTATCATCTCCAGTTGTTGGGAGTTATTCTTAGAGACGATGAATCAAGGACAAGACAAGATGGCAGCATCTGAAAAGCTGAAGGAGCTGGAGGAGAAGCCACATGACTTTTCCCTGATAGAGCCAGATCTCTGAAGCTGGACAGTCCATGGGGGGATCCTGCCAACGATGAGTGCTCCTGTCCCCACTGGATGCTATTGATGGACCCTGAGCCTTGGAAGCAAGGATCCACAGGGAGACCCCTGCCAGCACTGGGATTCTGCACCCAATGACCTGTGACAGCTGATATCGGCCTTATGACTTTGAACTGGACTGGGTTGGGATGCTTTCTCTGTGTTCCATTCATTTTTTATATAGACCATTCCCTTATATGCCTATGTGTGTCCTTGAATTTGTTCCTCTAGTCTACCTGCGCTAACACACTATCTCCTTTTATAAGGCCTTTATAAATATGTCAAAAACATTCTGCTTGATTAATATCAATCCCATCAATTACTAATGACAGGCAGTAGAGATCAATTCTGAGATTTTATTTGAGGTAGGAGAGAATTACAAACTTCCAAGAGAATATTCTAGTTTTGGTCCAGAAGTGGCCAACATATTAAATATCAGAGGTGCAAAACACTGAATATTTTTATTATTCTGGCAGTAGGCTCATAGGCAACATGCCCAAAACAGCCAACAATAAAACAATCTTTTTCCAATTACATTATTGAATTGACCTTACACTACTTGGCTTAATTGAAATTCCAATATTATGAGGAATATTACTTTCTTTTTCACTTTTTTTAATATTACTTTCTTGGATGTTGTTATTGCAGTAGATAAATGACCAAATCATAAGGTCTTTTAAATAGCCAAGAAAGGAATTCAAAGAAGCTAAAGAAGCAAGGGGGAAAATGAGCCAAGAAAATCAGCACTAGATCAGAATTTGAACATTACTTATTTGCTATAGAATGGTGCATGTTTAAAATGAGGCAGGTATAAGATTTTTTGAACAATGTTTTTCATAATTATTTAAGTCTAACAATAAAAATGTGTATCCTGTCACTGTTCTTATACAATTTATATTGGGCCATTTTACATTAAACAGACATATATATATAATTATGCATACAATTACAGAAAACTGTAATGAACTAAAGAAAATGTAGAGCTGAATATGAAGTGGATAACTTGGTTAACCAGTCCTTTATCATGATGATACTTTTCATAAAACTTTTTCTTGGGACACAGAGTTTTTATATCTTAAAACAGTACAGAACGTCACATAAACTAAGAAAACTATAGCAAAATGTTTGGAACACAGTAGCAAAAACATGTAAATCACATACTGACACCAACTAAAGTCAAGTGACTGAAACACACATTGTTTTGTTTATCAAAAGTGCATGCCTCAGGTCGGAAGTCAGTGTTTGTTGGCGCTCTGATTCAACATATTCTTGGCATTTGGCATTAAAATCGGATTCTCCTGTGTACTGGTATGGTCAAGCACCGGGGTGTGACTGGACTAAATCTCTTATTAAAAAATTGCAAGCAATATTGCCATACTAAAGTATATTCTCTTTTATTATAATTTCTAAATCTTTTTACTTTTAAAAAATGAGTATTTCAAAATGAAACTTAAAATAGTGATGTACAGAAATAAAAATGTATTGAACCTTTGAATTTTAAAGTACCGACCCTTAAGTAGGAGATCAATTTTTAATCTTTCTATATAATTTTCCCAAATCTTTGATGTAACCAAATCAAAATGATAAAATGCATGATGAGAATAAAGGAGCACTGGACGGCTTATCTCGGATTCCATGATGAGATACTCCAGTTGATCCTCTGGAGAAAGATGGGACTCCTTAGTCTCATAAACAATTTGAAGCCTTAAGAAGCCGTTCTATTCTGTCTTTTGGTTCTCTCTGAAATGGACTTGACTCTATGGCAGTGAGTTTGGTTTGCATTTGACCAAAGTAAATTGATTTGCCCACAGTTCTTCTATTGCCCTTATTCATCCTTATATCTTGATGACAAATGGACAATGTGGACACATGTGCCCATGACTAAGGAATCTTTGCTTCATAGGACATATGGTACCAGAAATCACCAGAATATATTCCCTTTGCTTTCTGTTTGCTGTCATAGCTGATTAAGTAAGATGCTCTCAGATTATAAATAGAGAATATTTGGGATATTTCATATTAACTAAAATGGCTTATACAAATCTGACTCAATTTCATTTTTAACTAGTATTTATATGTGTTTCTGAATAGTCTTAAGGCTTTTATTGGTCGATAAACAAAGGAGTCACGGTTTGCCTTCAGTAAGAATGAAGCTGAGAATAGATGAAATATTTTTAGTATATGTGCTGCTGAAGCGAGCAAAAGAATAGATGAACTATTTTGTAGAGAAGTGTGTACACAGAGGATTTTCCCAAGGCATGTCTTAAAGATTTATCAAAAATAGACATAAATGTACAATAGTCAACTAATCAGAGTATATTATATTATTAATTACTAGGTTCAGTTTATATATTTCTTTATGAAGCAGGAGGTCAAGTTGTTCTCAAACTGACAGTCTACGATTCCAAAATTCATTGTTTTTGTGCTGTCAGTGAATCTTTGTTTTTTATTTTAAGAAAAACAGAGAATCTTTGCTGAAACACAGATTTAAGAAGTATCTTGTTTGTGACTACATATAATTCTATCTATTGATGATCAAATAAGCAAAATATTTTGAAAAAATTTCATGTGATGACTGTGAGAGAATATTGTCCAATGCACAAAACCCTAAAGCTGCTTGCATGTCGGTTAGCTCAGAAATAACTCTTCTTTTCTTTCCGAATTGTGTTTCCTCTCATTTCCAGTCCTGGTGTCATTGCTCTTCACCTGGTTTCTCTCCTCTTTGGATAGGGGTCAATCTCTGTATCCTCAGGACTAAGTGCACCCTCTATGCTCAAAATAATTTTGCTGAATAATTGAATATGATTCGATGATGTGCTGCCACTGCTTTTTTAAGCTCACAGAAAAATTCACAGCACTTCTTTAAATTTCACATTAACTGGTCATACAGCAAGATTTTATCATTCATCGAGATCTCTTGCCTCTATTCAAGTTCAGCACCCAGGGTAAGCTAAACCTTGTCCAACTCAGGTAGTTAGGATTATTGCTATCAGATGCCACCTAGTTGGTTCTGGTTGATGGGGACCCTAGGCATAGCAGAACACAAGAATGCACAGACCTGCTCCACCCTCCCAGTTACTCCTATTCTTAAGCCCATAGATGCAGCGGCAGTGTGAATCATTTCCGTGAGGGCCATCCTCTTTTTCACTGCCTCCCTATCTTAATAAGTATGATGTGCTTCCACAGGAATTGGTCTCTTCTGACATGCCCAAAGTTTTTCTGCCCTTGCCTATAAGGAGCAGTGTGGCCATGCTGCTTCCAAGATGGTAAGTTTTCCCATGTAGCAATCCATAATTCTTTCAATGTTTTCTTCGGCACCATAATCCAAATGCAATGATTTTTTTCTTTGATCATTCTCATTTAATGCCCAACTTTCATATGTTTATGGGGCATGTCTTAGGTGAGGTGCCCCTTAGTCCTTGCCTTTCAAAATTAAACAAAAAAAGTTATTCTGGAGCACATTTACCTAATGCAACATATCTCTGGATATCTGGATTGGTGACTCCATGAGAATTAATTTGGATCCAGGCAATATAAAATCTTTGTCAATAACAACCTTCCCTCTATTACTAAATTCCTTATTGGTCTTGTCGTGAGGATTTTGTCTTCTTTACTTTGGCTTGTAATCAGTTCCCAAGGTGGCAATCCTTCATCTTCACCAGCAAGTGTTTCAAGTCCTCTTCACTGTCACAAAGCAGGGTTATGTCTCTGAATGTTTCTGGTTGTAAAGAAGTCTTCTACCAACCCCTAGCTGAATTCTTCATCTCATTCAGTCTGCTAGATTTGTTCAGAATACAGATTGAATAAATGTGTTGAGAAAATAAACTTGCGATGGGCACCTTTCCTGTTTTTAATCTACACAGTGGCTCCTATTCAGTTACTGCAACTCCCTTTTGATCCCTGTACAAGTTTCACAGGAGCAAAATGAAGTGTTCTGGAGTCCCCATCCTCTCAAGGTTATCCACAGTTTGTTATGATCCACATAGTCAAATGTGTTGGCGCATTCAACACAGCACAAGTAGGGATTCTCAACTAAGTTCCATGTCCTCCTCATAATCTGGCCTGATATTTTTGAAGCTTCCTCTCAATATATTGCTGGATCCATTGGTGAATTATCTTCAATGAAATTTTTCTTGAATGTGATATCGATATTATTATAATATATTTTTTGAGTATTCTGTTGTGTCATCTTTCTGTGAATAGGTACAAATAAGGATCTCTTTCAGGCAGTTGGCCAAGTAGCTGTCTTCCAAGTTTTTTGGCATATACCAGTAAGAACACCCAGTGCTTCATCAGCATGTAGAAGCAGTTCAGTTGGTATTCCATTAATTCCTGGAGTTTTGTTTTGGACTTAGGCTTTTGGGTGCTACTGGAACTTCTTCATTCAGTACAAGGGGATTTTACTCTTCTGTGCTCTTCAAAAAGGAAGGAATACAGACTAGTCAATGTGGTATAGTTACTCTGCGAATTCTTTCTTCTTTTGAGGCATACTGCATCAATCAATCCTTCATAAATCTTTCAAAAGTACAAGTGGAAGAATAATTATTTTTTATATTTCTTTCAATTCAAGATATGCTAGCTATGTTCATTTTTGCTTTTGTAATTCTAAGTCTTTGCACATTTCATTAAAATATTTGTCTCTGTCCTTTCCAGCTGCTCTTGACATTTTATATTCATCTCCTTGACTTCTTCATATCTTTCATTTGCTTTAGCTAGACTGATTAAAAGCATGTTTCAGAGTCTCTTCTGAAATCCACTGTTTTCTCTTATTTCCTGTCTTTTTAATGATGGTTTACTTTCTTCACGAATCATATTCTTGATATTATCCCACAGCTCACCAGGTTTTCTGGCCTTAGTGCTCAATCTTCAAATCAATTATTGATATATTCTGAAAATTCAGATGGTATAGACTCAAACTCATATTTTGGGGCAAATAGACTTGTTTTAATTTTCCTCAATTTCACCCTGAACTTACATAGGAGAAAGTGCTGATCTGTTCTCTTGTCAGCCATTAACCTGGTTTTAGCAATTGGTATTTAATTTTTCCTGTCTTCTCACTCACATCCATCGAGTGAATGCTCATAGTAAAACCTTGTGGGTTTCTAAAACTGATTACAGGATAGCTATGACTTCCTTTCTCATAGTTGAGGGTTGTTTTGAATTGCCTACCATGGTGATCAAATCTCAACTGGTAAACACTACACCAGATGTAGTCAATTTGATTTTCATGTATGCCATATACAGAAGTCCATCTGTAGAATTGCCTTTTGTGCTGTTGAAAAAAAAGGTAATTGCTCTGAACAAGTCATTGGTCTTGCAAAATTCTATCATGAATTTCCCAGATTGATTTATATCACCAAGTCTATATTTTCAACTACTGTTCCTTCCTTTTTGTTTCCAACTGTTGCATTACAATTCCCAATATATCTTGATTGCATGTTTGATTAATTTTTGACTGCAAATTTTTTTTTATTTTCTCCCTCAGTAACTTTTGAAGTTGGTGCAAAGTCATTGCTCAATGGGTCATTCTGACATAGTAAATCATGTGATTTTTTAATTCAAAATAACCAACATCAGTTCACTTCAGCTCATTAATTACTAAGATAACCATATTTATGTATCCTATTGCATTTTTGAAAACTCCCCATTTCCTTAGATACATATTTTTCTCCTTACAAGATCTGAACATTAGCAGATTTTTGCAGCTACTGTCTTTACTTTCAATTTTGTCACATCAGCAAAAGAAGCTTTCAAAGTCTGCTCTCCCAAGGTTTTATCCAATTCATATCACCACCTTTGATTCCACTTCAAGTAAGAAGCTCCTTCTCAGTCACGTATTCCATACCTCTGACTGAGGGGACAATTCCCTGGAAGGATCACCAATAATGCTCTTCTAATATTCCCCTTCCATCCATTTGGTTGATTTAGCCAGTGTGTAGAGCTTTACATAAGAGTTTCAGTTGCTACTTCCTTCAAGTTGGCAGTCATCCCCTTTTAATTGTCTATTCTTAGTGTGAAAGCACTGCTGAAACCTGTTCTCTTTCAGTTTCCCAGCTGGCATTTCAAGTACCATTGAGTGTAGCTTCCAACATCACAACTCAGAAGCCAACAAAATTTGAAAAACTAAAGGCAAATTTGAGAAAATAGAGTGAAGAATGTCAAAATCCTACTTCTCAGGTTTTTTGACCTGATATCTGTAGACAGTCTGCCAATGTCAAAATAACTTCTTGAACTAGGCAAATATCACTCCATGGAAGATGGAAATCAATTCTTGGGAACCACAACATGTTTGGTAATGATGAGGGTGAGAAATAAAAGAAAAAAGACTCAATGAAAAGGACTGGAACACTGAATACAATAATAGGATCCAAACTAATTTGGGTGTTTGAAGGACATGGTAGTATTTCCTTCAATTTTACATAGTGTTTCTGTGAGGGAGAACCAACTCTAAGTCATCTCACAACAGTCCACCCCCTGACACCAAGTCCATTTCAACTCACAGCAACCCTATGTAGATTTTCTGAGGCTATCATCCTTCAGAGGAGTGTGTAGACTCATCTTTCTCTTGAAAAGGAGCTAGTGGAATTCAACAGGTAATATTATAGTTAGCAGTGAAATGTATCTGACAGACCATTAGAGCTCCTTAACAACCAAACCAAAACTGAACTGCAGTCATTGAGTCCATTCTGACACATATGTAGAAACCCTCTGTAGGATTTCTTTATGTAAGCAGATTGTCTCACCTCTCTTCCTCAGAGAAGTTAGTGGATTTGAACTGCAGATTTCAGCACCAATGAGCTATTAGATGTGGTGTTTCTAGCTAACTACCATCCAAAAACATTTTCTAGCATGAATCTGGTAAGAAGATGGAAGAAGATACTGATAGTGTTAAACTATGATTCAGAGAAAAGAGGATTACCCTGAATGGCATTCTATTATGTATTCAATAAGTCCCCTTAGAAGCAAGAAGAGGTATTTTATTACCAGCAAGTTCCAGGAGAAGAATTTATCACCTGGACTCAGGATACATGTACTATGAACCTCCTCCATCCAGACTGCTTCATCATCAGAGGAGGAGCAGGATCAGCAGCCAAAGTGTGAAACATGGTGAGGCACTTCCTAAATCATGAAATAATAAAGCTGAAATGTGTGTAAGGAGCTGGCTTTACGAGTAGGGTGCCTTTGGGCATTTAATTGTGGAGGTTGGGCTCGTTGACCCAAGGAAGTAGAGCGCAGTTCTTTGGGCTGTGGCTTAATGAAGTGGCATGCCTTTGGTCATGTAATTCAGGTAAGTGATTTTTTTCTAGCCATTGAACTTAAACTGAATGCCTTCAAGTTGAACTTATAGGACAGTGGTATACACTTTGTGCATTTCTTAGTAAAATTGACAAAACTTTGTAACATGTCCTGTTAAACAACCCTGAGCATTGCTCAAAGGCATTAAAACTTGTTAAATTCCTTAATAAACACTTTAATCATGAATTTTGTCTGTGAGTTCTTCTTAGCCACTGCAATGGGTCTTATAAGCCAGAGATGTAATGATAGAGAATATGAATTAAGAACACACAGACCTTGGGGTTAACGTTTCCGAGCTGTTGTGGATATTTTCTTTAACAGCTCCCAAAACAAAACCAAATGCACCCCCTTGAGAAAAGTCTAACTCAGTGATCCATTAGTACAAGATTATCTCGTCTTTCTCCTGCAGAGCAGCTGGTGGTGTCAAACTGCTGACTCTGCAGTCAGAAGGCCAACATATAACCCATTATCCCAATAGCTCTCCTGCCAGACAACAGTAGGGGCTGATTACAATTTTATTGCCTTGCAGGTGCTCAGAGAATTAATGCCATCACTTTAGATGTGGAAACTTAAATTGGCTTCTTCACTTAAAAGAAATACACTAACTGGACTGTGAGCATTAGTGATATGCAACTACCTCAGAAAAAGATGAAACTGTTCCTCCCAAAACACTGTTGTCTTGTTCCCCAAAAATATTATTTCCTAAAAATGTGGGAGAAGGAGAAGTCATGCTGTTATTCGTATTTTTCAGGAAATATGCTAATAAGGCTTATTAAGACATCCTAGGTTACTCAGTAAGTGAAGAAAGCAATTTCAAAATCAGGTTCTCTGGATAGAAAACTCATTTCTTAATCCTGATTGTATATTGCCCCCTACTACATGTGTCCTCTGGTGTAACAATTGCTATTAAATAACTGAAAATGACATGCTAACGTTTCATTGATGATGCAATATTTAAAATGACTACTGCCTCACTGGTGTTAGACAACAAAAGTGGGTGAAGGAGGACAGCAGTTGGTGTAAGACATGAAAAAATAATAATCTAGAAATGATCAAGAATTCATGAGAGAGGGAGTATTAAGGAGGATATAAAGAGCTGATATCAAGGACTCAAGTAGAATGATAATGTTTAGAAAATGTGTTTGACACAAGCTGTAAGAGGCCCCCCAAAATGATTAAATTATATATTTAAAATGATGAGTGATAAGACTCCTAATAATTATTTCCTAATCAAGGTGATAACTGGATGTCATGTGGTAATTTTATTTAATATTATGAATATTTAAATGTTTTATATTGCAAAAGTACAGTTGCATACGTTAATTTTCTCTTTTTTTGCTTGCTAATAGAAGGTCATGAAGTTTTTGAGCTCAGACACTTACATAATTGATTTAAAAGCAAAATGTTCTTTAAAAATCTTTCTTAATTCAAAATAACCAATTCCTTTACCATTATTTCACAGATTGAATTAGATCAAAGACATAAAATAACATGATGCTCAATTTAACTATTTCAATCACTAAGTGTTATTAAGGAATTCTAATTTCCATCATTTACCTCTCTCTCCACTTAAAATTCTCAAATAATAAGGCTATATTACTTTCTTATCTTGGAATAAGAATATATATATATATATATATATATATGGAGTCATATTTTTCTAATTTTATTGGGAACTCTACAGATATTATAACAATCCATAGTTCAGTTAGATCAAGCATGATTTTCAGTTATTGTCATCATTTCCAAACCATTAGCTTTCTTTTGGTACTATTTGGTATCAGCTACTCTTGAGCCCACCTTCCCCCACCATACCCTCCAAGAACCCTTGTTATTATATTTCCATTCTCTTATTCATTCCCCTTGAGTGGGGTCATATAATCATTGTTGCTATCAGTTCTGCCCCCCCTTTGTTTCTGTAACCTCAAGGAATCATTGCTCCTGTTATAATTCCTAAAGGGTTAATCTATTTTGGATTTCATGCATCAAGTGATATTTGCAGATCTAAGAGGATTAATGAGGTAACAGTAAAGAACTAGAGAGAGTTATGTAATTCTACAGTGTTATAATGTACCCTAGACATAACATGCATCACATATGAACCTTCTCTGAAGATCCATCCCATTATCTTACACATGGTCTTTTGGGCTCCACTTTGTGCTTCTTTATGTCAATTTGGTTTCTTAGGTGAACTTCTGATATCTATTCCTCTTGATCACAAAAGCTTGTATGCTTCTTCCATGGTGATATTGTTGCTTCCCTGCTAGATGATCACTTGTTTGAGTTCAAGCATTTTAGACCACAAATATAGACCCCAGGCTATATCTTTTAATAGCCAGGCATGATCACCTTTATACACCACACTTGCTTAAATTAAGCACCCATTTTATCTTCAGAGATAGTGTCAGAAGATGAGTATCATATATTTCCAAATTATTAAAACAGATCATTTTACAGAGGTATGATTAACATAGATGCTCAAAATCCATCTGCTTTCCTAATCGTATGCATAAAAAGCACACCTATCTTTATATATTTAGATATTTATATATAATTTTTACTTTCTTGTTCTTTTTTCTTCTCACCTGCCCCACTATCATATTTGCCCATCACTCTCTTCTCAGTATTTCTTCTCAGATATGTTCAATTTGTTAGACATGACCATGAACACTATTCTCTCCTCATCATCATTTTGAGATCCCTTGCTATTCCCCTGTCACAGTCCCTCTCATTATTGGCTTTTTGGTTTCCTCCCTTTGCCTTCTTCTCTCCCATGCACCACCACCCCCAACTTTCAGTCCCCATGCCATCTCCCTGGGATTGATTAGATATATACCAAATGAGAGAAAAGAAAAGGAAAAATGCCCGCACTAAGAATTTCCTGTCAAATTATTCTGGACCCGAGTAGATGAGAATCCCTCTGTGAAATAGCAAAAAAGACCTGATAAAGTCGATCTATACATCCACCCCCTTTTCTTTCAGGGATCCATCTCCCAGCAACTCTCTACCCAGCAGCTCACATTCTCTTTTTGTCCCCAGCATTTGGATCCAAAGGGCATGCCTTGCATAAGTTCCCTTTGCTCTCCCTGCTTTCAGGGATGGAGCACTCTACAGTTCCACCCCCACACCACATTGCAATACCTTTGGCTTTCATGGCAGTCCCTTTGTAGATAGCCACAAACAGTTCATATGGGGTACCAAGTGCTAGCCCCAGTCAAATGCTTGCTATCAAGATTTCTCAGGGATTTGCTCCCATTCTTGGTCGGTTGCACTTTGTCTGATGTGGGTCAGTCATGCTGGCCAATTTACTGGAACTGTATCTTCAATGTTGTCCTCTGCAGCACTGTCATCTAGGTAAGGGGAGTCATGTATTGAGCTGGATGCAGTTCTTCAGTCCTGTCTGAAGACAGATGAGCTCCTTGAGGAACATAACCCTCAAGGTTTGCCACACTAGATTGATGATATCTCTCTCTGCCTGCCTCCTCCCACCATGGACACAAAAACCCTGGTCTAAGGTGGATTAGACCTGCTCCACCATTGTCATCTGTTTTTTTCCAGTTTGTGAGCTCTCTTATTTTCTCTTGATGGAGTCGTCTGCTGCACACAGCTGTTTTATCGTTACTATGCCCCACACATTTATATTCTCTTCCTCTGAGTCAGCATCCTTAATTATTGCAGATAGCCCATATATTCCCTGTGGTACAGATTTTAATTTGTCCCTATTTTCCCATTGATGAGTCTAACAGTTTGAGGCTTTACGTCAGGGTCTGTGATCAACCTTGGATCTTTCCTGTACACAGTGAGGTAAATGTCTTGGTTCTTTCTTCTGCTGGTTGCCATTCAGTTTCTCCAGCACCATTTCTTAAAAAGGGCATCTGCTTCTGATTTAGTATTGGGGGTAGGTGGGTAGGAAAGCTTATCAGAAATCTGTTTTCTGTATGCTGTTCTTTTAAGTTTTAGATCTTCTCTTCTTAAACTTAGGTCTGAGTAACAATTTTTCTCCCAGTACCATGCTGTTTTGACTACTGTGGCTGCATATTGAGATTTAAAATCAGGTAATGCTAACCCTCCCCCCCCACACACACACAAACACACTCCTCTTCTTGAGGAGATTTATTTTTCTCAATACTGGGTTCCTTCCCTTTCCATATGAAGTTAGAAGTCAGTGTTTCCTATTCTTTGAAAAATGATACTTGTATTTGTGTCAGGATTACATTGAATCTACACAGTACCTTATATAATATTCATATCTTTAGAGTATTGCAGCTACCAATCCATAAGCATGGTATATTTTTCCATTTGTGAAGGTACTTTTCAGTTTCTTGGACAAATGTTTTATAATTTTCCTCATACAGATCTTTTTTTTGGTTTTGGGGGCATCACTGACCTCTGGTGGTGGGAGTAGAAGGTCCAGCCTTGCTGCTGGATTTGAACCTCCAGCCCAGTGGGCTACTGTCCCATGCACAACCACTATGCCACCGGGGCTCAGCCCCAGATCTTTATTTTTTAGGTTAGGTATATCCCTAGATATTTCAGTTTATGCTTGAGAATTATCTCTAGATAATTCAGTTTATGCTGCCTTTTTGATTTACTTTTTTCTGTACTCTCACATTATATAAAGCAATTCAATTAATTTCTGTTTGTTGATCTTGTGCTTGTTGATCTTGTGTCTTCCCAAGCTATCATATTCCTCTATTGCTTACAGCCATCTTATTGTGAAGCCTTTGGTGTTCTCAATATATATCTAATCATAGTATAAGATGAGCAAAGAACAATATTTTCACTTCCTCCCCAGATGTACACTGTGTTGTACAGGGTTCTCTAGGGAAACAAAATCAGGACATTTATGATGATAGATACACACGTACACAGCACAGCATAAAGGAATGTAACAGCTAATTAGTCTAGACAGGAGTATAAAGTGTTCAATTCAACTCACTTCCATGAAACAGTTAATATACTGGAAGCCCTTCAGCTAATGAGGGCTGCTTGGTTCAAGGTCAAGGAAGCATAAAACAGCTTTTTGTATAGCAATGCCAGAAGTCCAGCCAGAGGCAGCAAACAGCAGGAAGGGTTACTGACAGTCAGCCAGATGACAGGATCCAACAGTGCCCAGCTCAAGGAATGTATATACCAGCAGTGTGGTGAAGCACAGGACTTAAAGGGACCTCAAGGTCTAGCAAAATGATCCATGGATTGGGTGTTCCACAGGTAGTAGGACAAGCATGAAAGATGAGGCAAAGTGTTAGATAAGGCAACCACACTCTGGTCACTAGGCCAGAGGGTTGGGGAGCGGGGCTGGGGGGAAAGAGAGAGAGAGAGAGAGAGAGAGAGAGAGAGAGAGAATCACAGAGATTTAATCTCTACCCTCCAATCAAACTGTGGACATTTAATCTGACATGTTCGTATTGTCCAGGTTTATACAATAAACCTATCTCCCATAGTCCACCCCTTGTCAACATGACACTTGTACACAATTCTTTAGTCATATATAATTTCCAGACATTAATGAAATTACACTTACACCTAGCATCAGATATCTGCCCCACATATGAATTAAAACACACTGAATGAAATTGTATCTGGTACATCATACATAAGCAAAGGAAAGATATTCAATAGGCACATATAAAGAGAATAAACTGACAATCACAAATCTTGCATTTGACATTGATCACATGGTCATAAATGACAGATAAAGCTACTTTCTTCTACTAGTCATTCTTTATAACCTTTGACCTTGACCGGCACCTGAACTGATCCTGGTTGTTTGCCTCGTTAGGTGACCCAACTCTACATTCCTGAGGGGTCTGTGTCATTACATACTCCAATAAGATTGGTGTTCTGTAGTTTATAGTTCCTTTAATCACAGGTCATGTTAGAACTGAAAGATGGTCTATAGGATCTCCTGGATTCCAAACATATTCTTCTTTATCCCCATTATATAGCACCAGTCCTATTCCTTTTTGTAATCAGCATCAATCACATACTTAGTATAGTGACACCCTTCCTGACCTGTTGATGAAGAGGTATCATGAGTCCAAAGTGGCCAGTGGGCATCCTCAGCTGCCAGTTCAGCAGAAACCATGTTGTTTTCGCGAGGGAGAGTTTCTCCCTTCAGGACCAGGACCTCCAGGCATCAAGCACATAGGGTTTCTGGGACTGGAAGCAAAAATGCTGCAAGTGGATCACTAGGAGTAATAGTGAGTGAGGCTAAGCCAGTTTCCACCCCTTGGCTCCTGGAGCCATGAGTCCTAGCTATTTGAGACACAGCACCATATATTGGCCACTGATTTAGAGCACATACATCCTCTTAGTGATCGTTGCCCCAGTACACAAGTTGTTGCTGCTTAGCTGGCATGGTAATCCTATCTTTAGGAGTCCATTCCATTGTTCTCTGATGCCATCTGCTTCAGAATGATGAGGAAGGTGATCCTAAGTGAAGATAGTTCTTTGATCTGAAGCAATATTATGTGGGATGCCATGCTGGTGGATAAGGCATCCTGTAAATCATGAATGGTAGTTTTGGCAGAAACACTGAGTACAGGGAAGGCAAATATATAACCAAAGTAGGTTTCTATTTCAGTAAGAACAAAACACTGATTCCTCCATAAGGAAAGTGGTCCTATGTAATCAACCTGCCATGAGGTTACCAGTTGATCTCCCTAAGGAATCATCCCCAACTTGGACTTAATGTTGTTTTTTGCTTCTGGCAGATGGAGCACTCAGCAGTGGCTGTGGCCAAGTCAGCCTTAGTGAGTGAAAGTCCATGTTGCTGTACCCATGCATAACCTCCCTCCCTGCCACCATCTCCACTTTGTTCATGTGCCCATGGGGTGATGACAGGAGTGGTAGAGGGAGGAGAATGTCTAGTCTCCCTGGTGCATAAAGTGCTCTTTTTCAGAGGTAACCCTTTGGTGAGCACTAATGTGCTATATGATTATCTTTGCTTTCTTGGCCTGATCAGAGACATCTATCCACATACATCTTCCCCACACCTCCTTGCCACCAATTAACCAATAATATTCCTTCTAATTCCCTGATCATCCAGCCAAGCCATTAGTCACAGCCCCATGATGCAGTATGCAATTTCATATCTGGCAATTTTCCTTGAAAGAAAACTGAACAGCCAGTTGCATGGATCAAAGTTCTGCCCCTTGGGAGGGTTTCCCTTCAGCACTGTCCCATAGGGAGACCCCGGAAAGGAGCTGTAGTGCTGCTGCTGTCCACTTATGAGTGGCACGTGCATATTTCTTTCTGTTCTTCAGTCAAATTACCACAAGGATCTCTCCAGGAGGCCATAGGTGCAAACTGGGAGAAGGAAGGTAATTTGACAGAGTGGAGAGTGTCGCCATTGGCAATTATTCATGAAGCTTTCTTGTGCATCATTCAAGTCTTGCTCTGATCTGATCTCATTTATACCACTTCCATTTAACAATGGAGTGATGCTGTGCACATTCAACTTTATGACGCAGTGGGTAAAACAATACCCAGATCTTGATGGGCAGCTCACGTCTCATGGTGATTCTGTGGCCCATGGTGAGGTGTTAAGTCTCTACCATGGCTCAGTAACATGCCAACAGCTGTTTTCCAAAACGGTGGGGGCAAGGAGTAGATGTCTGCAGAAGATGGTAAGACTTTACTCCCAAATCCTAATGGCCCACATTGTGATTCACCAATTAGGGTCTGCCAAAGAGTCCACACTGCATCTCTATCTACAACTAACATCTTTAGCACCATTGAGTCAGCTGGACCATATGTTCCTAGTGGCAAAGAAGCTTGCATGGCAGCCTGAACCTGTTGCAGAGCCTTTTCTTCTTCTAGGGGCTCTTCAAAACCTACCTATCGCATCCACATTTATTATGCTTCTCTTCACTTATATTATTAGTTACAACCTCCAGGACTGTATTGAATAAAAGTGGAGGGAAAGGACATCCTGACTTGGTTCCTATTTTCAGTGGGAATGTTTTTGCATCTCTTCATTGAATGTATATCTGACTTTTGGTTTGTGTGTTAGTCTGGATAGATCAGAGAAACAAATTCATAGACACACATATGGATATAAAGGTAATGTTTATATGCAAGAAGAAAGGAACATTGAGAAAGCATCCCAACCCAGTCTAGTTCAAAGTCATAAGTCCAAGATTAGCCCATATGCCCGTTACCAGTCTATAATGTCTCCTTCCGACTCACAAAGTCACAAGGTCAGTGGGTGCAGAATCCCGGTGCTAGCAGGGGTCTTCCCATGGCTTCTCGCTTCCAAGGCTCGGGATCCATCAACAGCATCCAGTGTTGATAGAAGCAACTCAGTGTGGCTTCTCCAGCTTCGGAGGCCTGGTTCCATCAGGGTAAGGCTATATGGCTTCTCCTCTGACTCCTCCATCTCCTGGGATGCTGCCATCTTGTCTTGTCCGTGATTCATCATTTCTGAGGCTAACTCCCCAAAACTGGGGAAGAAAGCTTCTCATCTTCATGAGGGAAATTTCACGAGATTTTCCAGAAGACTCAGGAGAAAACCAGGCCCACATGGAGGCCTCATTGGCTACTCAAAGGCTATCTCCAGATAAACTGGTTAGACTTTACCCCTACATCTCAAATACATGACTGCCACAGTTTGCATGTATAACTTTAATTATATTGAGGTATTTTATTTCCAGTTCTATTTCTTCACTTTCTAAATTAGGAATGAATACTCAATATTGCCGCATGCTTTTACTGAGTCGAATAATATTACATGTGACCCTTATCCTTTGTCTCAACATGGTGGATGATGATGATGAATATTTGAATGTTGAACCAACCCTGCATCCCTGGTATGAATCGCATTTGGTCATAATCAATTATTCTTACATACTTCTGCATATTACTGGCCAAGATTTTGTAAAGGAATTTTGCATCTATGTTTATTAGAGATATTGGCCTGTAGTTCTCAATTCTTGTCAAATCCTTGCCCAGTTTTGATATCAGTATTATACTAGCTTCATATAATGTGTTTGGAGTTTGCTGTCTTTTTCTATTTGTTGGAAGAAATTGTATGGCATCAATTTGAATGGCACCAGCTCTTCCCTGAATGTTCAGTATACTTCTACTGTGAAACCATCTGGTCCGGGGCTCTTTTAATTTGGTAGCTCTTTAATAACCTTATCTATTTCTTTCTTTGCTATGGGTATGTTCAAGTTGTTGATGTCTGTCTGGGATAATCTGGGGAGGCTGTGTTTTTCCAGGAATTTGCCTATGTCTTCCAAATTCCAATTCTTGTAGTACAGCCCTTCATAGAAAGGTGCAATTGGTCATTTAATTCCATTGAGGCCCATTGTGATTTTCTGTTTCATCCCTCAATCTGGACATCCACTCCTTCCTATCTTTTGTTAGTTTTGCCATTAGTTTGTCGGTTCTGTTAATCCTTTTGTAGAGCCAACTTTTTTTCTGTGTTAATTTTCTCCATAATTATTTTCTCCCACTCATTTTTTATATCTCTGATTTTTATAATTTATTTTCTTTTGCTTTTAGAAGAATTATTTTGTTGACTTTGTTCCAACTGCTGAAGGCTTTGTGAGAGTGTATCTGCCACAAGTCTCAGTTCCTTCTTCATATGTGCATTTATTGCTATCAAGCAGCCTCAAATGACCCCTCCTAACTTTGCTGTATCCCATATATTTTAGTCTGCTATATTCTCATTGGTTTCCAGAGACTTCCTGTTTTTATGTCTTTGGTTCAATAGCCCCTCATTATCCATCCTCCAAGTATTTTCCCTCATTTTTTTGTTGACTTCAGTTTTATTGGCCTAGTAGTCACAGGAGGAAGCCTAAGTGGTCGCTGTATGTTTGAATTTGTTAAAACTTCACTTGTATTGCAGTATGTTGTCTATTTTCAAATATTTGCTATGTGACCTTAAAAAGAATGTGAATTTTTTGCAGTTGGATGGAGAACTTTGATTACATCTATTAGGTAGAGTTGTGTAATTAGTTCCATAGCCTCCTTATTGAACTTCTTTGCTGATGATCTATCCTAATTAGAGAGTGGTATATTCAAGCCTCATACTGTGATTGTTGAACTCATGATTTCATTTTTCATAATTTTGGAGAATTTGATTGGCAAATTTTATGGGTTTCTAGTAGGGCACATACATGTTTATTATACTCACTGGCTCTTGGTATACTGATACCTTAAGCATTTTATAATGACCAAACTTATCTCTTGTTATGCCCTGTACTTGGAAATCAATTTTGTCTGAGATCAGAATTCCCACTCCTGCTTCTGGAAGATTGTTATTAGCTTCCTATACATCTGGCCATCTTTTGATCCTCAACCTCTTTTTTCCTGTTAGTTTGATTGAAATATGGCCTTGTAGACAACAGATTTCTGAATTTGGTTTCTTATTCCAGTCTGCCAGCCTTTGTCTTTTAATGATGTAATGAACATCATTAGCGTTCAGTGTTATTACACCCATCAATAGATTCTTTGTTGTCTTCTTTTACCTTTTGTGATAGATCTTTTCTGTTAGCAATGTGTTATGTTTGTGTGGTGGAATTCATTGTAGCCTTCTTTTCACCATTGATCTAAGATGACTTGTGCATTGTTTTCAGTGCTCTCACTTTGGGATAGAATTACATCATGTGGTTGTTTTGTGCTTATGCTTTGTGAATGTTGGTCTTCTGACAAAAGTGAACTGGAAAAAAATGTACTTTTTTAATTTTTTTTTAGTCTCTAATTTTTTCTTGATCTTGGAAAACCCTTACTTTTCTGCCTGTTTTGATGCACAATCTGGCAAGATGTAGGATTCTTGAGTTAGAGTTATTTCCCTTCAATGCATAGACGATGCTCTTCCATTCTCTCTTCTTCACAGTGTCTGCTGACAAGTCTAAGAATCATCCAATCTGATTACCCTTATATGTGACTACATTTAGTTCCCCCTCTATCTGCTCTCATGATTTTTCTCCTTTCCCTCAAAATTGGGTAGTTTAACTACTATGTGCCTTAGTGTATTCTCCTTGGGGTTCTGTCTATTTGGTGTCCTCTCTGCTTTCTGGATAATTATCTGATTGTCCTTCATTGTTTGGGGGAATTTTCTTCCAACTAGGGAAGTTATTTTGACTGTTGACTTTTTTTATTATGACTTGTCCAGGCAACTCTGTTATTCTAATATTGTTCTCTTCATAGAATAAGTCATTGTTTTCAGATGTTCTTCATCTTCTTTGATTACTATGTACAATTGTCTTTCACATTTTCTGAGTTCTGTTTGAGTCTATATGAAGTTGCTGACATAATTCTCTGCCTCTTCCATTCCAGTGGTAAGATCTTTTATTATTTGCTATGCTTCTGAAGCATTTTCCTTTAACTCTTGTATTTCTCTTTGGTAGGGGCACTCTGTCCTATATTTTCATCCCTTTTTGCATTAATTCCCCTATATTATGTATGGCTCTGAGCAGCATACTGAAGATTTCCTTTATTGCAGTTTAAAATCTGCCTCTTCTATGCATGTCCTTAGATTCATATTCTCCTCTGGCATTATTTTGTTTCTCTTGCTTTCTTGGAGGGGCGTTAATGATGTGAGTTGTCTGGGCATTTTATTAGAGCTCAGCACCATTTTTCTGGAAGTTCAAGAGCCTTGTGAATTCCTGTTCAGAGTGAGAAAGTTTGACTGTATGGACTACCTGCTGCCATATGCACTGTGCAATCAAGTTGAGTCTCTGTCTCACTGGGATTTTGCTATCACCCTAGGCAGGAGGGATTCTCTGTTTGATGGGCCATATGGTTGACCCTGCCAGGTAGTCAGTGTGGGCAGGGTAGTTTCTGGCAGTGGGGTGGAACAGGGCAGGCTGCTTAAGGGCAGAGAGTGAACACTAAGGACCTGGAGTGTGCACCACACACATTGGTAATGTGATCAACCCACATGGTGCTGGGATATGGACCTTTGGCAGCAAGGGTGAATGGTGAGAGCAGAAACATGAGCCAGGAAGCAGTGACTGCCTACAAAACCATGGGCCATGAAGTGGTGGCAGCTGGAGGGAGGGGCGGGGCGGCCATGGATCAGTAGTAGTGAGTGAAGGGGAAGTGATATGTGGGGTGAGGCCTGGGGTGGGGGGGGAGCTTTGAAAGGAAAATGGTCAGTGGCATGTGAGGATGGGGTTATGGTCTAAAAAGTGCCATTGGTGGGCAGGAGGGGAGAGTATGAGGCATGATGCAGCAGTTACAGCACCTGGAGACGGAACTGCGAACAGTCTAGAAGCAGTGCTTGTAAGTAGTGTTGGACTGCCGAAGCAGCAATGGAGTTACACGGATGTGAACCAATGGAGGTGGGCGGTGGCTTGGGCCACCAACCATGATGAGTTGGCTATGGGAACTGGAAGGACATCTAGCCTCTAAGCTATGGCAGCATGTGGGGGTAGGGCCTTGAGGCTCACAGTTCTGAGCAGCTAAGCAGACATGTTTGTGTGGTGGGGAGGGGGGGACTGGCAGGGGTGCTGTTCAACACCAAGTAGAATGTCTGCTTACAGAATCCTGGGGTGTCACAGAGCTCCCAGTCCCCCCATTAAGCCCCCCTTATATCCAAATCCCTCAAGGGCTGTGGAATTCCGATGCAGTACCTGCACCTCTAGACCACTACTTCTCAATCTAAGGGTCATGATCCCTTTGGGGGGTCGGACTAGACCATCAGAAAACACATGTTTCTGATGGCTTAAGGAACCAAAACACTACTTCTCTATCCATATCTGCAAGTGCAGATAAGCCCACATATGGCTACCTGGCATGAACACTGTTACTCATGCTATACCATGCTTCAACACAAAATTTCATTTATTTTTCATTAGAAATAATTATTTCACAATATGAAGTTATATATTATTTTCTGACTAATCACTTTGCTGTAATTATGCTCAATTGTAACAATGAAAATGCATCCTGCATATCAGATATTTACATTATGTTTCATAGCAGTAACAAAATTGTAGTTATGATGTAACAATGAAAATAATTTTATGGTCGGGTCTCACCACATGAGGAACTGGATGAAGGTATTAGGGAGGTTGAGAATAACTGCTCAATACCTTCTCAGAAGTCTCCTCTAGTCATCTTCTTTATGGGAAATGATGAGAAAACACTATTGCCAGCCCAATACAACTTTATTTTTAATTGTGCAAGCACACACTATAAGTTTCAAAATACGATGAATGCTTACAATAAGTAAAACGATATACATATCTGTAAAGAATGTAAAGAATGAATTCAGAAATATATTTATTGTATACATCCTCATTTTAGTAGATAAATACAGATAGATATAGATCAGATAGCATATGCCATATATTTACATAAAGAAATAAATAATGAAAAATAAGAGTTTTACCTGTCAGTCTTTAGAATCTTTAAATAAAATGTAAGTTAACCTCATGCATTTTGGTATATTAAAATCACATTGTGAGAGGAAATACAAAGAGCTAAGTACAACCAAGACAATCTTAAAGAAGAAAAAATTTTGGAATGATGCTACCATGTATTCGGGCATCTTATAAAGCTGCCTACATAATATATAATGATTTTGATTCATGTGTATTTAAATAGTCTAGGACAATAAATGGAGAGTATGGTAATTGATTCAGATATATGATAATTTGGATTATGATGCTAATGTTGTATAGCAGTGAAAAAACAATGATTGGATTAACTGTATTCACTTTAGGGAATAGAAATTCAGCTGAACAATAGCCCACATTTTTTCCATGTGGACTGTAACTCAATTGTGAAAGATAAAATAATGATAATTCTAAAAACATACAGATACTAAGTGAGATAATGTTCAAATCCTTTGCATATCCACAAATCAAAATGAGATATATAAAAAAAAAAACAGGCAATAACTCATGGGCAGATATTTCACAAAAAAATCCCTCTAAAATGCAAAATAAGCATACTAAAAGATTGACAGCTTAATAGTCATTAGAAAATTCAAAATGATATTTACACAATGGACTATGGTATCTCCACATAAACAAATGCAACTGTACTCCAAATAACAATATGGACAATTTGTACTAGTAGAAATTTAAATTTAAGAATACATGCTAGAATAAAGAAGTCAGACAATGTGTACAATTTTATTCCTATAAGATATCATTTCTAAGAAGTTCAAAAATGGGAGAAACTAATTTTGGGTAATGTCAAAATATATAACTTTATGAAGAAGGGTAAAGTAATTGAGCAAGACATGCTAGATTTAATTTGTTCTTTGGTTATACCTATTCATTCATGTTGTAGACATTGATAATTCTGTCAATTTTGCTGTAGTTGCATTGTGATTTGATAAAATATTTAGTGAAAAATAAAAAGGGATAAGCCAAGAGACCTATTGTCTTCTACAGACAGCTATTTTTAACTTTATAAAACACATACCTTGGAAGAGATATCACAGTAAATTGAAGGGAGCCAGAGTGAAGACAGTAGAGTCATGTG
The DNA here is from genome assembly GCA_004026705.1 of Nesogale talazaci. Lineage (NCBI taxonomy): Eukaryota > Metazoa > Chordata > Mammalia > Afrosoricida > Tenrecidae > Nesogale > Nesogale talazaci. Next base: position 12,639 of record PVJH01019162.1, on the reverse strand, counting down.
ACTGAAGAAATGTCCAGTGTGATTTAGGGAGATGTTGTTTTGGAATTACTCTATTCTAAGCGTTTTTTGTATCCAAAGATTTGGTAAACATTCTACCTTTCGAAGAAGTAGATCAAGGACTGATGGCAATGAAAGAAAAAGTTCGAACTTCACTGAAGCAATGAGTGAACAACAAGGTTCCAGGAAGTAATTGAGAAAATACGAAATGAAATACTTCAACAAACAGATACAGATTTGCCAGTACTCCTTAGTCTATGCAAATAACTTGGAAGACAGTTGCTGACCAACTCCCTAGGTGTTTGTGCACATTACAAAGAAAGGGTATGTGGTGAGTCAAATTTCTTAACTTGACTATTCCACCCAAGTTTTTTTTAACTCATACAAAATGATTGAGTGTTGTTATTGTTATGTCTGTTCCAACCAATAGTGACTTTATGCACAACAGAACAAAACAGTGCCCAGTCCTGTTCCATTCTCCAAAAAAGTTCTTATGTTTGAGTCCATTGCTACAGCCACTATGTCAAGCCCTCTCCTGGAATGACTTCTTTTTGTGCTATCCCTCCATCTTCACAAGCATGACGTTCTTCTCTAGAGACTGGTTTCCTCTTCTGACAACATTCCCAAAGTATGTAAGACCCTGTCTCACCCTTCTTGCCAGTAAGGAGCACTCTGCTCTTTCTTTTTCCAAGATCAGTTTTCTTGGTAGCCCATGTTATCTTCAATACTCTCCTCCGGCACCATAATTCTGAAACATTGATTCTTTTTTGGCCTTCCTATTAAATGTCCAAATCTGTACACATTTGGGAGTCAGTTGAAAATCCCCCGGCATAGGTCAGGTGTACATCAGTCCTCAAAGACACATCCTCACATTACTCTAAATAGGTCTTGTACAATAGGCTTTCCTAATTCCTGTGTCTTTTGATAATTTGATTGCTACTTCCATGAGCATTACTTGTGGAACCAAGGAAGACAAACATCTTGCCAATGGCAGCCTTTGCTCTCTTTCTCCTGCTGTGTTCCAGTTGTGAATGTTTGGGGTTTCTTTTGATTGAGTGGGAATCTACACTGGAAACTGCAATGCTTGATCTCCATCAACAAGTTCTTCAAGTTCTCATCACTTCCAGCAAACAAAGTTGCTATCATCTGCATATCTCCCGTGGTCAAGCTTGATGCCCCACTTTTCTTTATAAATTTCAATGTAGATGATGATTTTTTAGCATAAAAAATGAAAAAGTTTGATTCATGGATGTAATTCAAATGTAAACTTTTCATGATTCTAAGCCTGCATTGTGCCCTTGCTCTATTCTCACAGCTCCCTCTTGCTTGGGTGATACCATGCAAAAAGTGCATGTATAAACCTTAATAAGAGGGGATTGGTCACCTCTTTGTTGTAAGTATGAGTCACCTTTGAAGCAGCAGAGAGGGACCATAAAAGAGTTTTTTTTTTTTTTAAAAACTCTGAAGTGGTTGAAGTTACCCAAGATTGATGCCGGAGGAGCAGCAGTGAGAATATGGAATACCCTCTTCTCACCTGGCCTGATATTATAGAGCTGCAGTACAGAGCAAGAAACAGGCTCACTATCTGGTACACAGTGAATAGGTCTAGTAATGATGTGGCTGATGGACCCAGAATCTGAGAGATACTTGGCTATCACAGCAGACAGCAGAGAGAGACTCAACTATGATATGAGGAGACCAATGACTAGATCCTGACCATTTCCTAATTCTGACTTGCAACCTATTATTAACTTCCATAATAATCCTCCTTCGTGTGAGTATTGTTGGTGGGTTCTGTGTGGCCTTTGCAAGAACATATCAAACCTAGCATAGATCTAGAGTGCATAGGAGGCATGGGTAGTGTTAGCATGAGTAAAGAAGGATTGAGGGTGGAGGCAAGGTTTACCCCTGGCACATAGGAATGGGAAAGCCAGACATAGTCAGATGTGGCTCTTCATTGTCATTACCATAGGTAACCTAACACAATGTAGAAATCATTGAACCATATCATTAATATCATGTACAAGAATCATTTTTCTAAACATAAATTTTCAAATGTATGCAGTGATGCATAAACACATTTTGCATCAAAGTACAATTTAATTGAAGATTTTTAATAATGGTTTCAAGAGTACATCAACAAGAAGTTGCCAGATATCCAAGTTTATTTTAGAAGAGGGCATGTAACACAGGCATTGCAGATATAAAAAGGATATGAGCTAAGAGTAGAGAACATAGGAACTTTTCTTACTTGTGCTATATTGATTATGCAAAGATATTTGATTATCTCCATCTCACCAATCTATGGATAACATGGTGCAGCATGAAAAATCCAAAACACTTCACAGAATGCGCCATACAAATCAAGAGGCAGTCAGTCTTCAAAGAATCAGAGGATGCTCCACGTTTTCAAATCACGGAAAGTGCCTGTCAGGGTTGTACCTTTCTCTTTGCTATACATTTTGTATGCTGTGCAAATGATTCAAGCAATTGGGTTATATGAAGGACATAGTATCACATTGGAGGAGGGCAAATTAAAATGCAGACGACAATCTTTGTGGCTGAAAGGTAAAAGGACTGGGTGTGCTTCTGGATGAAGATCACAGGCAATTGAGAACTTTCAGTGACAATGACAACTCAATGTAGAGAAAGCAAAAGTCTTCAAAAATGGATGTGAGATGATATCAGAATAAACGGAAAATATTTTTCTGCATTGGATATCAGCCCCATTGGTTCCATATGTGAATGTCTATGTGCCCTCCACTAAGTTCTTTTTAGCATTCCTTGAAAACCACTTGAACATATGCATATAGGTCTATTTCTAGGATCTTCATTCTGTTCACTTGATCTATATATCTAAATCAGGCAGCAGAAAAAATTTGAAATATATGCAGAGACAGCATTTTAAATTGTAACTTCTATAACTCTTAGGAATGCATGAAGTGAAGAATATGGTAGCTAAAATTATTTACATAATAACGCAGGGCTATTTTCTTTGTCTTCTGATAAAATCTAACAGATGAAGAAAGACTATTTCATGACAAGCAGGGAATCAGGGAAAGCAAACATGCTTCATTGATATTTCATTAATAGAATGAGTGTCCTCACTCTTTCATTATTTTTCCATTCAAAATATAATGAAAATGGTATCTATGTGTATAATGTTGTCTGCAATTCAAGCATGCATACAAAATAAACTCCCATTCAGAATTCACAAAAGCATATCACCTATGTATTCAAAAAAGTGTTCACATTAAATGATCTTTACTCTTTCAAGCCATAATTTATTCACTCTCCTTTGGCTTTTGAATGAACTACAACCCCACTTGAAAACCACAGATACTTGAAGGTGAGCAGATTGACAGACAATATCCTTGGCCTTTCTTTAACACACAATTTTCAAGTTGGAGCTTGACAAATGTATCTCTCTGTCCATTGTATCATTGATTTTGGAGTTGATTTCTGGCTCTACATTGGTATTCTCTTGAGTTTGACAGCTTTTCATGAAAATCTGAAATTAGAGAAGAATTACCAGAGTTTAGACAGACTATCAAAGTGATTTGAGATGCTGAAGATAAGTATCTCTCTCTTGTTCTTAGATTGATGATTTAGTTATGAGAATGCACTAGGGAAGGTTAAGACTATCACAAGTGACTGTGCATCTGGGCATAAAAGATAAAAGGGCAATAAATAAATAGTTTGAGTGGAGAATTTTACTCCCAAAATGTCCACTGATGCTTATAAGAGAGAAAAAATGTGCACAATGCTCTCTCTCTTTCTTTCACACACACACACACACACACACACACACTTTCAACATAAAGAATCCAATAAGGAAAAACAGAATACTGAAAACTAACAAAGTTGTAATGCATCTAATAAGTTAAATAGCATTAAATTTACTAAAACGAAAGAAGTTGCATTTCCTTAAAACCCATGAAATGAGGCACATTCTCTACATGGCAAATTATTCATATTATGCTTCAATTACTTTTAACTCTGACAGAATATATAATTACAAAATTTTAGAAACTCACTATTAAAGTTGACAGTACTATATTTTATCTCCTATGCAAGGGGAAAAGTATATTTTACTATTTATAAAAGTTTCAATTTGAAAATAATTGTATAACAAGCATGCCAACACCAATATGTTTAATGCAACTTCAGTGCATATTTGATCAATCTCCAGTTGATGTCATTGATAGAATTCTTCAACTTCTTCCTCACTAACTTTAGTGGTTGGTGCACAAATTTGAATAATATTTATTTCTTTCATTTCCTTAAAGGATTGTAGATAAAATCTTATTGTAGATTGTATTGCATTTCTTAATTGAGTTCTTAATGCCAGTTTTCAAAATGAATGCCGTGCTTATCCTCTTGATTATGTTATTCCCAGGAGCATGAATAATATGATTTTCTGATAAAATACCAGTTAATTTCAGCTCACTAATGCCTAAAATATTAATCTTGATTTGTTCCATTTCATTTTGAATCACTTCCTGTTTGCCTAGAGTCAGATTTTCCACATTCCAAGTTCTGATCGTTAACAGATTTTCGTAGGCCTTTCCCCTTCACCTTGAGTCATGCCCCATCAGTAAATGAAGATTGGAAGACTTCACTCTGACAGACATTACTGCATACAAGTCACCATGGATGTCCACCCTCTGCAAAATCACCTACCTACTGGTACATCACAGTCATATTTTGAGTACCCTCCCAGTTGAGAAGACCATCCTCTGGCACAAATCTCAATGTTCTGCTTGCATTCATTCAGTACCTGACAATGTTTAGAAACTCTACATAATGTTTCAAGTTGTTCCTTCTTTCAACATGAGGAGGTCACTGCTTAGACTAGAAGTCTTTCCCAAACCTGATCATTTTGGATAACCCTGCTGGCATTTGAAATCAGTGTCCTAACTTCCAGCAACTTTATAGCAAAATGCAAGTTATTAAAGTACAACAAACTGACATACATTGCTGATTTTCAATACTTGGTATAAAATGAGATATTTGAAAAGCAGAAGGTAGGATCTCATTACTCTCAAGAAAGAAGTTCCCGGAGTTTACATTTAACTTTGGACTTTTGAGAGGAGCATGCACTATAGCCCTTTGACCCATGACCAGGTAATTAGGAGGCTTGCATCTGGAGTAGACATACTCATAACTGGGGTCCTAGGTTTGCTGAACCACTCAGTAGAGGGAAGAGACAATTAATTGTGTTTTACGGCATATTCATAGCAGTAGAATCCTGTCAGAATTACTATGCATAGGGATAAAGTCAATGTTTTTAAGCAATGCTAAAGATTCTTTGAACCACTCTCAGAGCAAGAGAATATCCATGAAAGGGACCTCTTGATGCAGGATATTGGCCACAGAGAGGTTTGCCTGTCGGTAAAATTGGGAAAGTTGACCTGTCAAAGAACTCTGTCTTGAGCATATCTGATCTTGATTTGTAATGCATTAGCCTCCAGAATCCACCAAGTGCCTTACAGTTTTTCACAAAGCAGTGGCTTGTGTATTGATGTAATCCTGAAAGTTATGACATTGGTATTTCAAATGCCAGCAGAGGCACCCAATGTGAATAGGTGTAGGTAGAACTTCCAGACAATGAATAGGCTACAGAGAAGGAATCAGCTGCCCACTTTCTAAGAAAGTAGTCTCTGAAGAAAAAGTATGCATGAACGCTATGGATAGATGTATACACATCAAAGTACACTTATATAATATACTAATTAATAGAAATAAAGCTATTAGTCTCTGAATATATATTTATCTGACAATACATTGAGGAGATGGGCAGACTTTGATTCTCTACTAAAGTCCTCCCTACACACAAGTACACTTTTTTCTAACAACCTGCAATTCTGTGATGCTCACCCTACCAGGATGATCACTGAAAACAAAATGAGTACATAAGCAAATGTGCTGAAGAAAACTAATGGTTATCAAAAGATATAGAATCTGGGGTCTTAAATGCTTGAAGTGAACAAGCAACCATCAGCCTGAGTAATCATGAAGTGTCAACAAGATTAGGTAACTGACATCAGAATACTCAAATCAAACAAAAAACATTGTTGAGAATGTGGGGGGTTAGAGCAGGGACTCAAAACCCATTTGTAGACAATAGATCATCCATTCACAGAAGGGTCACAAGGAAGGGATGAGTCAATTATGGTGTTATATAGCACCCTTGAAATGGCTCTTGTTCTTTAAGGCTTCCTCAATCTCCAACACCACTCCCACTCCTAACCCGAGCCCCACTATCATGTCTTCAATCCTACTTTTCAGGTCTGGTGAGACCACAGCATGTACACTGGTGCAGATAAGAGCTCATAACACAAGGAATCCAGGTCAGATAATCTCCTCAGGAACAGAAAAATGTTTAGTGAAACCAGGGGGGAGTAGATGAAACGGAGAGGTGGAGAGGAAGGGAGAACTGATTCCAATGATTGGAGCATAACATCCCCCTTCTCCTGAGGGGGAAAAACAACAGAAACACAGGTGAAGGGAAAATGCAGCTGGTCTGAAAATAATAAAATATAGAAATAACAATAATTTATAATTTATCAAGAGGTCAAGCAGGCTGGAGGGGGAAGTGGAGGGGAAAAAGAAGCTGATACCATGGCCTCAATAGAAAGTAAATATTTATAAAATGATGATGGCAACATGTGTACAAATATGCTGGCTACAATTGATATGTTGATGGCTATAAGCACTGTGAGAATCCCCAATAAAATTATCTTTAGAACAAAAAATTATGCATACTTCCTAAACATCATTATATAGTGAATGTCTAATGATAGGAAACATAATGATGTCTGAGGGAGTGCCTAAGGATGGGCCCTTTGGGTCAGAGGCACTTAAAATGTGATGGAGAAGGAACTGTTTTCTCAAAGGAGTGTTGACCAGGGTTTGCTCACAGGAGCAAAGCCTGTGGAAGTGGATCCTTCTGATTCTTCTTTTGTTGATGGGGCACAGCTCAATGTATGAAGAAACAGCAACAAAAGTTACTAAGAATCATAATTTGGAATGTAGAAAGTATGAATTGGGGAATATTGGAGCTATGATGTATGAAATGAAACATCAAATTGATAGACTTGGTCTTGGACTTATATTATCAATTTAAATAAGATAAGCATATGGTTTACTATTCCAGGAAAGATAAATTCAAGAGGAATGACATTGCACTCATTGTGATGAAGGGAATTTCAAGATCAATCTTCAAGTGCAGTACTCTCTGTAATAGAATCATATTGATCTATATTAAAGGAAATCCAATCAACCCAACTATTATTCAAATGAAGAAATTGAAAATCTACCAATAAATTCTGTCAGAATTTTAGCAAAAAATTCCACCATGATTCATTGGCAATTCTTGACAATTGAAATGAATAACTCGGAAATAACAAACAAGGAATAGAAGTAGGGAAATATGATCTTGTTGATAAAGGAAGCTGGAGCAGCCATGATCCCATTTTGAAAGATTGATGACTTATTCATGGCAGTTACCTTTGTTCAACAAAGAACACACACAACCACTTCTCCAGAGGGAATCCACAGAAATTAAATAAACTGCATCTGTAGGAAGAAACACTGCAAATGCTCAATATCATCAGCTAAAGGCATGTCATATGCAGGTAGTGGAATAGCTCTCATATGTATAGCTATGGTGAATGTGAGAGGTTTACTGTGCCAACTAGACTTCCACAGGAAAAGATCAGCAGAGTTTAATCAGCTCAATTGGAAGGAAATCAAGTTAAATAGATGACTACGAAACTGGCCACTTCCTCTTTCTCCGTGCTTATTAGACCAGCACGCTACTGCTTGAGCTAGTCCTTTGCCTCAACCATGTGCTGTTCTTCCTGTCGCCCAGTTCAGCCAGGTTATCATGTCATCTTGCCATGTATATCTAGGGTGTGAGATCCCATCAGGGCCTGCTTCACTACACTCCTGTTATCCCACCATGCCCTCTGCTGCCTTGACAAGCGGGCTGACTGCCTGCTTCCCTGATGGCAGGCTTCTCTGTCTGCTTCCTTGACATTGAACCAACAGCTAGTTGAAGAACCTTCAGTCAGTGTATTAACTGTATCATGAAAGTGAGTTGAACTGAGCCCTTTTACCTCTATGTGGACTAATTAGCTGTTATATTCCTTCTTGCTGTATACAGTTAAACATATTCATAAGTGCCCTGGTTTTATTTCCCTTGAGAGCATTGATTAGCACTGTGAAGCAGAAGATAATTAAAAACTATTCCACAAGAGCTCAGATATGACTTTAGCCTATCTAAATTTTGAGACCATCTCAAGAACAGATTTGATGCATTGAACATGAAGGACAGAAGATTTTATACACTGTGAGAGGACAGCAATAGCATTCTTGATGAAAGTGAATGATCACTTAAAAGATACAAAATATATAAAAAACCAGACTGAGTGTCAAAAGAGATTCTGGAACTAGCCTGTAATCATAGAGGTAAAGTAAATGGAAGAAATGATGGCATGAAATATTTCAGTAGAAAATTTCAAAGGACAACTCCAGAAGACAGCATAAAATATTATAATAAAATGTGCAAAAGCCTAGAGATAGAAAATCAAAAATTAAGAACATGTTCAGCATATCTTAAACTAACAAACTCAAGAAGACAACCTCTGTTTGCAATATTTTTTAATTTCACCATTTTATTGGGGGCTCACTTTTCACAATACATACTTACATATACTGTGCCAAACACCTTCACATTTCTGTTTCGTTAACATTCTCTAAATATCCCCTTTTCCACTAGGACCCTTCATATCAGTTTCTCATCCCTCCCCCTCTGTCCTCCCCCCAGTCCTCATTACTTTATAAATTATTATTGTTTTGTCATATCTTACACTGCCTGACATCTTCCCCTGCCCACTCCTCCCAATGTCCATCCTCCAGATAGGAGGCCATCTGTAGATCCCCGCAGTTGGCTCCCTCTCTCTACCATGCCTTCCCTCCACTCATCCATTAACTCCACTCTCACAACTGGCCCCAAGGGGTTCATCACCCTGGGTTCCCTGTATTTCCAGTTCCCATCTCTGCCAGTGTACCTCCTCCAGTCCAGCTGGATTTGCAAGGTAGAGTTGGAACCAGGATATTTAGGGGGAGGAAGCCTTCAGGAACTAGAGGACAGTTTTATGCTACATTTCTACCTCACTACACCTTGACTGGCCCATTTCCTCCCCATGACTCCCCTGTAAGGGGGTGTCCAATTGCCCACAAGTGGGCCCTGGATACTCAGTGTGCTCTCCCTCTCATTCTTATTGATTTGATTCCTGTCCTTTGATGTTTGATTTCTGCTCCCTTCAACCCCTCATGATCACACAGGTTGGGCGTTTCTTCTATGTGGGCTTTGCTGCTTCTGTGCTAGATGACCACCTGTTCACCTTTAAGCCTTTAAAATCCCAGGTACTTTATCATTTGGGGCTGGGAACCATCAATTTTCTACTCTCTGCCTGCCTCTGCACCCTTTTGTCCTCAGCAATGATGTTGGAGGCTGGGCACATGATAATATGATTTTTGGTATTTGATGCCTGATATCTGGTCCTTTCTACAGATCATGGTTGCACAGGCTATGGTGGGATTTGAGGATGGGGTTTGGTCATCCTCAAGCCTTTAATCCTCAGGCCTTATATCTTTGCATAGTCAGGTACCATCAGCTATCTTCACCACTTGTGCTCATGTCCTCCCCTGTCCTCAGTGATCATCTCAGGAAGGTGAGCACATAGTGATACGTTTTTGTTTTTGTTTTTCCTGTTTGATGCCTGAGATCTGATCCTTTTGACATCTCGTGGCTACACTGGTTGTTGTGCTCCTTCTGTATGGGCTTGGATACTTCTCAGCTACTTGGCCATTTGTTTATCTTTAAGCTTTGAGACCCCAGACTCGATATCCTTTGATATCTGAGTGTCAACAGTTTTCTTCACCACATTTGCTTATGCAGCTATTTGTCTTCAATGATCGTATTGGGCCAGTGAGCATCATGGAATACAAGATTCATAGAACAAAGTGTTCTTGCATTGAGGGAGTGCCTGGGTGGGGGACCAAGGTCAGCTGCTGCCTTAGTACTAAGCCTATAAACTATATGTACCTCAATTTATTTTCACCTTATCATAGATAATTATATTTGCATATGTGCATGCCTGTGTTTAGACCTCTACAAGTGCTCTTTGGCTTCTCATTCCTTCCTCTATTTCCTTTTGCCTTCCTCCTCTCCCACTCTCATGCTCAGCCTGCATTTGAGTTTCATAACTTCCTCTCTGTTACATTATCCTTACTCTGTGCCTCCCAGGCCTCCCACACTCTCCTCACCACTGCTTGCAGACCACTTGTTGTTGCCCCATACCTCAGTCTGTCCATGCCCCCCCTTCACCCCTTTACCCACATCCACCAGGAACCATCCGTCCAGTCATTCTCTCCCGACTGTCCTCCCAGTAGTGCTTCCTTCTTGATTCAGTCCATTTTGAGGGCTGAGACTACATTGCTTCCCCACTGTCTGACCCCCAAAATGACCTCTATCACTGTCTGTGGGGAGACAGTGTGGCAAGCCCTGTTGTTGTTTGCCCAGTCCGGCCTGTGTCTTAGCAGGCTTAGGTCCCTGCAGCGGTGCAGTCCTCTGAGCATCGTTGCAGGGATCGGGCTAGCGTGGGGACTGGACAGGCTCACTTTCTCTTCTTCCCCCTGTCTCCATGTGAGTGTGGCATGTTGGCTCCTCTCCACAACCTACTCTCTGTCACACCCACTCCATTGAGGGTGTCAGTCTGGCTCTGGTTATGGCTGGTCCTGGAGCTCTCTCTCTTTTTTTTTTTTTTTTTGTGGGCATCACTGCCTCTGGTGGTCGTGGGCGCTATCCAGCCGCCGCTGGATTTGAACCACCAAGCCCGCGGGCTGCAGTTCCACACTCAACCACTTATGCCACCGGGGCTCAGCCCCACTGGAGCTCTCTTTTTTCATGCCTCCTTCGATGCGTCCTCGCTGTCCTCATGGTTGAGTGTTGAATCATAGGGTCTGCCCACTCACTCCAGCATCTGTGGAGACACGACTTGTACTCTCTCCCTGGGAGAGTTAGTGCCCTGCTCCTGCCCTTAACATTTCACTTTCAAACCCCCCTTTCCTCCCTCCCTAAAAAGTTCTAGGGACAAAATATTAAATAAGGCAGGAAGCATCAAAGAAGATGGGGAAAAAAACACAGAGCCACTGTAACAACAAAAAATCTAGTTTGCATTCTTACATTTAATGAAGTATCCTATCAGCAGGAATCAAAGGTGATGAAGAAATAAGTTGACAATTAATTTTTGAGAAATAAAACTGAGTAGTTATAACTACAGTGAATGTAAAACAAATTACTGCCAGATAATACCTACACACTATTAACTAAAGCTGACACAGCAACATTGAGAAAATGTTCAACTATTTTTGTTTTGTTTGTTTTTTTTTATGTTAGAGAGGGTTCTAGAGAAGCAAAACTGGGACACTAATATATATATACATATGCATACATATATATAAAATACACACATACATACATGCATATATACACACATATAAAGATATCTAACATAAGAAATAAACAGTTAACTAATATATAAAGCACTACAAATGGTTAGGTGCAACTCAATTGTGTGAGGCATCTAATACACTGGTAGGTCTTTGAGTCTTGAGGGCTGCCAAGTAGCCCTCTATAAAGCAATTCAGGCTGTCTGGCCACAAGTGGCAAACAGCAAGACAGGTCACCAACAGTCAGCCAGATGACAGAGTCCAACATCAAGAGATGTATATTCCAGGAGCGTGGTGAAGCAGCCCTTGAAGGAACCTCGACTCACAGCAAACAGTCCATGGGTTAGGTGACCCACAGGTAGCGTAGCTCGCAAATTGAGGTATAGGACAAAAAAGGTAGCCAGCTGGCCTGAAGCTTCAAGATTAAAAAGGCGAGGCTTGTGGAGCCATTTATATCTCTGCCCTTCAATTGATCTCACATGTGTTCCTTGGCCGTGTGTTCACAACAAACCTACCTATCTTCTTTGGCCATGCTGGTGCAACAAGCCTACCTATCACATTTGTTTTCCGGCAGTGATTTCATTTTGCTACATGACTATGAAAGCAAGCACATTAAGCACACATTATTCTGAAAAGTAACATGAGAACAATGCTATCTCGGTGGCAGATTTGGTATCTTCTACGTAAGAAATTAGGAAGTCGGGGTGGTGCAAGGTTTATGCAGTGGGCTGTGAATGAGGAGGCCAGCAGATGAGAACCACCAGCCCTTCAAGGTCGAAATATGGGTAGGAGATCCAGGGAGGGTTTCTAGTCCCTTAAAGAGTTGCAGGATCTGTAATTGACACATGGTCTGAAAGCATAAGCCAAAAACAAGGGGTCAGGAATTGATGGAATACAATTGTACATGTTTTCACAAGCTGTTGAAGTGCTGGAGGCACTTACTGGTCTAGGTCAGGGAAATGGAAGACAGCATCTTGTAGAATTGATTGGAAGTGATCCATATTTGTCCCCCTTTCAAAGAAACGTGACTCATATTATAGAAAAATATCATTGATATCGCTAGCAAGTAAAATTTTGTTCAAGCCCATTCTACAATGTTTGTAGCAGTACATAGACAGG
>PVJH01019161.1:16501-43581 GCA_004026705.1 Nesogale talazaci | reverse complement strand
CAATTAAATCTTGGCTGAAAGTAGAGAATACCAGAGTGTGGCGGTCATGTGCTTATGTTAATTTCATGATTGAGATGTAGGGGTGGAGTTTAGCCTGTTCATCTGGAGATAGCCATTGAGTAGCCAATGAAGCTTTCTCCTGAGACTTCTGGGAAATCTCAAGATATTTCCCTCGTGAAGATGAGAATCTAGCTCCCCAGTTGTTGGGAGTTAGTCTCAGAGACAATGAATGATGGACAAGACAAGATGGCAGCATCTGAGGAACCAGAGGAGAAACCACACGGCTTTGCCCTGATGGAGCCAGACCTCTGAAGCTGGAGAGGCCACATGGGGACCCCTGCCAGTGATGAGTTGCTTCTGCCACCACTGGATGCTGTTGATGGTCCTCTGGAAGCGAGGAGCCATGGGGAGACCCCTGCCAGCGCCGAGATTCTGCACCCACTGACCTGTGACTTCGTGAGTCAGAAGGAGATGTTATAGACTGGTATCAAGCATATGGGCTAATAGCGGACTTATGACTTTGTACTGGACTGGGTTGGGATGCTTTCTTAATGTCCTATTCCTCTTATATATAAACCATACCCTTATATCCATATGTGTGTTTATGAATTTGTTCCTCTAGTCTACCCAAATTGACACACAGAGGAATAGTTATTTGTGTTTTATTAACGTGTAAGAGTATTCAACTCTGGGCTGAGCCTCGGTGGCGTAGTGGTTGTGCGCGGGACTGCGGCCCACTGGGACGGAGGTTCAATTCCAGCAGTGGGGCTGGGCCTCCTACTCCCACCACTGGAGAGCAGTGATGCCCCCCCCCCAAAAAAAAGAGAGTATTCAACTCTGTGGATCATAATAAACTACAGATAACATTGAGAAAAATGGGAATTCCAGCATACTTCATTGGACTATGTATTATGTACCTGCAACAAGTGGCAGTTGTTGGACAGAACAAGGGGCTGTGGCATGGTTTAAAATAAGGAAAGGTATGCATCAGGGTTATGTCCTTTTATTTTTTATTATTATTATTTTTTTTGGGGGGGGGCATCACTGCTCTCCGGTGGTGGGAGTAGGAGGCCCAGCCCCACTGCTGGAATTGAACCTCCATCCCAGTGGGCTGCAGTCCCGCGCACAACCACTACGCCACCGGGGCACAGCCCTGTTATGTCCTTTTAGCATGCTTACTCAATCGGGATGCTGAGCAAATAATCCAAGAAGCTGCATTTTATGATGAAGAAAAAAGCATCAGAATTATGTTTATTAACAACCTGAGATAGGCAGATGACACAACTATGCTTACTGAAAATATGAAGAACTTGAAATGTTGATGAAGGTCAAGGATTTCAGCCTTTAGTATGGATTACAAATCAATGTAAAGCAAAATCCTGACAACTGGATCAATAGATAATATATATATGTATAATTTTAATGGAGTTTCTTACAGCTCTTATCACAATTCATCTATTCATCGTGTCAAGCATGTTTGTACTTATGATGCCATCATCATTTTCAATATTTGCCTTCTACTTGAGCCTGTGGTATCAGCGCCTTATTTTTCCCTCCCTCCCCCACTCTTCCTCCATCATGAATCCTTGACAAGTTATAAAATATTATCATTTTCATATCTTACATTGTCTGCTGTTTCCCTTCACCTACTTTTTGTTATTTGTTCCCCTTGTGGGGAATCGTAACATATTGATAAATGGAAAGAAGTTGTCAAGAATTTCGTTTAGCTTGAATTCACAATCAATGCTAATGAAAAGTAGCAGTCAAGAAATTAAATGATATTGCAGTGAGCAAATCTGCTTCAAGAAAAATATTTAAGATGTACCAGGCCAAGGATATCACTTTGAAGGTGAAGGTGCCCTTCATTCAAACCATGATATTTTCAGTCACCTCACATGCATAAGGAAGTTGAGCAATGAGTAAGGAAGATCGCTGCAGAATTGAAGCATTTGAATTATGGTCTTGTTGAAGGGCATCAGAACCACAAGCCACCAGAAGAACAAACAAATCTGTCTCGAAAGAAATACAGCCAGAAGGCTCCTTAGAAGTGAGAATGGCAACATGTCTCCCATACTTTGGACATGTTATCAGGAGAGACCATACCCTGGGGAAGGACATTGTGGTAGTCACCTAATCTGGTGTCAATTTGAGGATTAAGAGTATAGGGGTGGGGGCAGAGCCCCGGTGGCGTAGTGGTTGTGTGCGGGACTGCAGCCCACTGGGATGGAGGTTCAATTCCAGCAGTGGGGTTGAGCCTCCTACTCCCACCACCAGAGAGCAGTGATGCCCCCCAAAATAAAAAATAAAATTAAAAATCTAGAAAAAAAAAAGAGTATAGGGGTGGAGTCTACCCTATCAGTCTGGAGATAGCCAATGAGACCTCTGTGTGGGCATAGCCTTTTCCTGAGAATTCTGGGAAATGTGGTAATTCCTTCTGGGAGGCAGAGACCCTGTCTCAGTTCAGTCCCTTGGAGAAGCTCTACTGACAAGACACAAGGCATATTCCCTGGGAGACATTGCAGCGGACAAGACACATGGCAGCATGCTGATAGACCCTGAGACCTGGAAACTGGAGAAGCCCTGTCGAGACCCTTGCCAACGCTGAGATGCTTCAACCGCCACTGAATACAGAAGACTCTGCACCCACTGCCCTGTGATTGTCCTGGTGTCATTGCATGTGCTTCACGATTCTGAAGAGGGCTTATAGATTGGTATCAGACATGGACTAATATCGGATTTATGACCTTGCACTGGACAGGGCTGGAGTGTTTATCAATGTTTAATTACTCTTGTATATAAACCTCTTTCTTATACACATGTGAGTGTCTATGGATTTGTTTCTCTAGTCTACCCAGACTAACACAGACATCATCCTTGGTAAAGTAGAAGGTTGTAAGAGCCTGCTTACAAATCAAACCAGGGTCGAGAGGGGATACACTTCCAATTTTAAAAGCTAGCAGAAATAAAGAGAAGAGACAAAGTTGGGGTATAGGGGACTCAATGAGAAGGGATTCCAAGGTCCAGAACTTTAGTCAAGGCAAGTTTATATTTAAGTACTTGTCACATACCCTGCATTCTGTGACAAGTTCTCATACCAAGGGATGGTTGACATTTCTTTGAAAGCAAACAAAGAATCAACAATATTTTACCCAATTCGTCTATGGCCCCTTGGGAAAGATAAAGCCAGAAATAGGGAGTATAACTGGAACTGCAAAATGTTGGTTTTCAGCAATTTCCTAGAGAACAGAAGAGAAAGTGTTTACTATGTTTTTTGAAGGTCAGACCATGCAGGGTTCAGTTCCTTAGGTTGAGCAGTCAGCTCCCTCCAATGGACCCTGCCTAAACCGTGGAATATATTGGTCTTATGCTACTTGAAGAAGGAAATAAAGTTTCCTATAAATGCACCGTGTTACTCGGATGCCCAGGAATTCTTTTCCCAGAGTTCACCTTAAGACAATCGGTGTCCACAGATGGTCGGCCAGCAAAAATAAATCTCCTTAATGAGATGGACTGACACAGGGACTGCACGATTGGGCTCAAAGGTAACAGTGATTGTGAGGACGATTCCAGACCCAGCAGTGTTTCATTCTGTTGTCCATCGGGACTCTAGGAGTTGGAACCAACTGAAAGACTCCTAACCACAACAGCAACATTTGATTGCCGGGCCCTCCTAGAGTACTCTCTTGGGTTAAACACGAGAGGAAGTTGGATGGGCAGACTCCCTGGTAGATGAGGTACAACACCAATGCTGACACAATGTTCCGTGAAGCCTCTATCGTGTGATAGAGGCACAAGCTGGGGACTGGGAAACTGGGAAGACTCCTCTGGAGACCAACCTCAAGAGTTTCCTGTGAGAAAGAGAATGCTAAAAATTCCAGATCTGGTAGTTTCCTTGTTATACTCCCACCAACCCATCAAAAGTTTGCATCTCTTGTTATTTTGGGGGATGGGGATGGCAAAACAATCTGCTTAAAATAGATTTTCTTTCCTACATTCTTTTCATTCATAGTGCATCTACTCTTGTGGTTTTAAAAATATCAGCAAGGCCATCCATGATGGACACTCTTCAGAGGAAGCTTCCAGGCTTAGACAGACTAGGAAGAAAGACTTGGAGAACCTCCTCTGAAAACTAGCCAAAAAAACCCTTATGGATCCCCACAGAATATTGTCTTATACAGACACTGAACATCTAGGTTGGAAGGAACTGGAAATATAGCTGTGAACCGGAACATACCAGCTATTGTGAAGATGATATAGGAATGGGCACTGTTACATTTTGTTGCACGTCGAGGTCACCATGTTGGAGTCACCTTGTCAGCAATTAGTTATAACAACACACTCTGAAATGTTCTAAATTTATATTTATAACCAGGGCTTTGTTTCTGCAGCTAGTTGCCGACTCCACATTCCTATTAGGGTTTCCAATGACCTTCCCTCCCCCAGTTCCTCTCTCCCCCCCCCACCCAAACCTACCTCCTCCCTTGGTCTTTCCTATCAGGATTCGGAGCAAAGAGCTCAGAGTCCTCCTGTTCTTTCTCTTATCTCACCTCCACCCCCATATCCACTCTCTCGGCAGATCCTGTGTACCACACTCAGATACCCAGATGCTAAACATCTGTTACCAATCACTCTGCTTCCACTTGAACCTAAGCTACCACCATCTTTACCTGGTTTAATGCAGGAGTCACCCCCCTCTCTTGAGTCTCCCCAGTTTCTGTTCTTGTCTTCTCATGCTATATACTCAGAACAATAGAACAAGAGCTCATGTCATCACTGTGTTCAAAACCCTCCAGCGACTCCCACCTCACTCAGGGTAAAATCCAAAGTCCTTAGAATGTCTCCTGAGGAACTACCATCCCTGACCCCTGGTCCTCATCTGCTGGTGCTTTTCAACAGAGGGGTGTGTGTGTGTGTGTGTGTGTGTGTGTGTGTGTGGTTTGGATGTGCATACTGCACTGTCAGAAATGTATTATTTTTTAATAAAAATATCCCTAGAGTTAGTTATAACAACAAAAACTTTTTCAGTAAACTCTGTTTACAGCCATCAATATAGCTCACTCAAGGAATCAGTTCTAACTCACAGAGACCCCACAAGACCGAGTCGAATTGCTCTGATATATGTCTGAGACTATAATACTTTACTGAAGTAGAAAGCCTCATCTTTCTCTGGTTCATATTTCTTTTTTTTTTTTATATTTAGGCATCACTGCCCTCAGGTGGTGGGAGTAGGAGGCCCAGCCTTTGCTCCTGGGAGCCGGAATTGAACCTCCATCCCAGTGGGCCGCAGTCCCGCGCACAACCACTACGCCACCGGGGCTCAGCCCCTGGTTCATATTTCTGTAAGACTAAAACTCTATGCACATTTACTTTTTGAATGTTTTAATGGGCTCTGGTCAGAGCTGTCATTCTTACCCAATTACAATGATGCTTCGAAAATCATGGTTTTGTGTGCACTCCCTGAAGACATACAAAACTGGTTTTTGGTGGTGACTGCTGGTGTTTTTATTGTGTGTGTGTGTGTGTGTGTGTGGCATCACTGCCCTGGTGGGAGTAGGAGACCCAGCCTTGCTCCTGGAGAGCTGCTGCTGGATTTGAACTGCCAACCCTGTGGGTCACAGTCCCGCACACCACCATGATGCCACCGGGCCTCAGCCTGCTGGTGTTTTTATAGTCACAGAGTTAGTCTAATATTCTGGCATTTTAGCTACAGTACTATGGCAATTAGTATTACAAAAGCCATGTCCATTTTTTTTTTTTCCCAGCAAGTAAAGTCACTATTAAGGGAAAGAGAAAAAAAATGTAAAAAGTCTTAGCTCAAACTAAGAATGTTCTAACTAATACTGTAACCCCATGTTGAAAATATCACAAAACAATTTTGTGGTCAGTATGCATCTAATCTAAGAATTCTACATTTAAGCCATTTGCCACCATATTTACCACCTGTGATTCTGATGAAAATTGATAATAAACACTACTCTGGATCCTGTATAGTCTGGTCTGTGGGGCAGCATGGTGAGTTACCACCCTAGTGAGTCCACTGTCTTCATCTCAGTCAATTCCCTTCAGCCAGCCATTCTGGTCTAGATAGCCCCCACTACCTCCAACACCCCCATATCTTCTAGCCTGAGCATTTTTGTCTTTATCGATCTTTCTGTCTCTCCTTAACCTCGCCACGGTCTGTCACCTCCTTCACTTTCTGGCTTACGTATCTTCTTACCATGCAGTGGGTCAAGTCTCTTCTTTTAAAGTCACAACTCAAACATTTTGGTCTTTAAGATTGCTCTCAAATCACATAAGGTCACTATGAGTCAGAATTAGCTGGACAGTAATGCTGGTTTGTTAGTTTCCTTTGTTAGTTTGATAAGGGATCAAAAGGTGGTTGAGGACAAGAGATTAGATAGAAGCCTTGGGGATGGTGGGGCTACATAGGAATTTATGTTACTGAAGGAGGGGTAACCATGAGCCCTCAATGAAATGATTTAAAAAGAGAGAGATGAGAATGACTGTCTCACCATAGACTGTCAACAGTGTCAATGACTTGTGGATGCAGAGACCCTGATCAGCGTGTGTTTCTGCTGTGTGTGTTCTCCACAACGACCCCCTTAGCCACCAGTGGCTTCTGACACATAGGTGATCCTAACCAGACCAAGTGGAACTGCCCCATCAGGTTCCAGGACTGTCATCATCAGAGCAGCAGACGGTCACATTTTTTTCTGTGTAGCAACAGATGGGGCAGACCTTTCAGTTAGCAGCCAAGCACTTTAATCACCCTGCCATCATGATTCCTTTTCTCAACCACCTCCCCCAAAATAAAATAGATTATTTTTTTCAAAAGATTACAGCACTTCCCTTCAGTATTTCTCCTTGTACTTCTCTCCTTTACTTTTCCTCCAAAGCATTGCTCATCAGTTGACCTATTACATAAAGTATTTCACTTACTTGTGTATTGTTTGTCTCTAATGTAAGCCTGACGAGGGCAAAATTTATCTTCTGCTTGTTTGTGGTGCTTCTGTAGTTCGCAACTTAGCAGGAAAGCAGTGGTGGGCACATACCAAAATAAACCTATTGGCATGGAGTTGACACCAAGGCATAGCAACCCTGTGCCACGGGGGCATACTGTGCTCTAGGGTTTCTAAGACCTCATAGTTGCAGGATTGGCTGTGGCTTTGAACCTCCCACCCTGTCGTTATCAGCCCAATGCTTGGCCCACAAGATCACCATTGATTCTTATCATATATAAAACCCAAAACCCAACTCACTGCTACCAAGTCCATTCTGATTCACAGGGTTTTTGAGGTGGTAAATTTTTACTGGCGTAAATAGCCTAATCTTTTTCCTTCAGAGCCATGGTGGGTTTCCACCACGGACCTGTGTGTCAGCCAAGTACCAAGTGCTTCGCCACTGCACCATAAGGGTTCTGCATATACGTGACGACTGCCCAGTGCCACGGAGTTGATTCCAAGTCATAGCGACCCCATATTGCTGTGGGTAGGTGCCACCACGTCGTCTGTTCAGATTCATGGCGATCCTACATACAACAGGATGAAACACGTCCTGGTCCAGCAGTATCTTCATAATTATTCTTATGTTTGAGCCCATCATTCCAATCATTGTGTCAGTCAATCTCATCATGGGCCTTGATCTTTTTCTCTGCCACCCCACTTGACCAAGCATGATATCCTTCTCCAGGGACTGGTCTTTGTTGATAGCACGTCCAATTATGTGAGGTGAAGTCTCCCCATCTTTGTCTCTAGGAAGCATTCTGGCCCTACTTCTTTCCCGACAACTGTGTTTGTTTTTTTGGCAATATTCTTTGCCAGCACCACAGTCTGATGCAGCATAAAACTGCTCCCTAGAGCTTCTGAGCCTTCTGTAGGACAGCAGATGGCCTTATCTTGCTCTTGTGGGATGGCTGATGGACTTGAACCTCCACCTTGTGGTTGGTACCCCAGCCCACCACACCACCAGGGCTCCTCCTTTTACATATGGTGCCTTCTTAATGTTGGTTGAATACATGAGTTAATTCATGGTTTGCAATGAACTCCTTATATACATAAAGTAGATGCCTGCAATGTGCCAAGGAACACTTTGAAGTGAGTGGCATATGTCCCATCTTGCAGGTCACCCCACAACTACTCTATGCGTGTCCCCAATTCCAGCTCTTATCTCTTGACATGGTCCTTGATCACATTCCCAAATGGATCTTGGGGTGCTCAGGAACCATTTCTTATTTATAGTCACATCTCCAGCACCAGTGGAAATCTCAGCACAGAGTCGGTACATAAGAAATATTTTAGGGGCTGAGCCCCGGTGGCGTAGTGGTTGTGCGCGGGACTGCGGCCCACTGGGATGGAGGTTCAATTCCGGCTCCCAGGAGCAAAGGCTGGGCCTCCTACTCCCACCACCGGAGGGCAGTGATGCCTAAAATAAAAAAAAAAAAAGAAATATTTTAGATATTGGGGTTTGTATTGTTTGGTTTGCTTTTTGCTTATTCCTATTAGGGTGCACCTCAGAGGGGTCATGTCATTGAAGGTCTCCCCCTTGAAGTTGCGTTACCTGATTTTCCATTTTTCAGTATATGAAACCCATGAGAGATAAATTTATAGAGAGAGCATATAGAATAAGGGTTTGGGAGGGAGGGGAGGAGTGGTGGTGGTGGAGAGGTAAAAGGGAGATGATGTCAAGGTGTTCATGTAGAAAAAAAATGTCTAGAAACTGGGGTAGCAATTGTACGGTTCTACTCGACGTGACTGAACTATGAAATGATATATGTATTAAATCCCAATTAGTTAAAAAAATGTTGTCATTATGATTCCAGTGGCCAAGCCAGGTTTACAAACCACAATTTCCAGACAGCAAAGTTTCTGCCTACCCAGCTCCACCCTGGGGTGTCCCCCAAAGCACCACTGAACCCACAGTAAAGAACTCCTCCCCTGACAGAGTGACTTTTTTCATACATCTTCACTCACAGAGCCAGGAATATTTCAGATGGAGAAAAGGGCACACTGACTGACGTTCTTTCCCATTACGCCAGGCACTTGGAAAGAATTTCTCCACTCAACCCCACACAGTCAGGTTCTCTTTCCTTCCCTCGCAGCCTGCCCCTCTAGTTTCCCTGATCTTCCGCTGCTTGCTTGGGCTGCCTGCCCATCCAACCACTCACCCAGCTACAGGCAATGGCCTCCAGTCTCCTCTGGGCCACAGTGATAACTGAGCGCTCCACCCCACCCCCACCCACCCCACTGTGAGCTGGCCTGGTTCTTCCTTCCCAGAAACTCTCTCTCCTTTGCCTGTTCCCTCTCTGGTCCTCTTCCCCTCCTATTTCTTCGGCTCAAGGAGATGGTTCACTTCATCCATGGATGACTCTAGTCCTCTTCTCTCATCTACTTAACTTTGCTATTTAATTGTGGAATATCTCACCCAGAGGGAGAGGTCTGTACAACACAGTTGTATAATTCAGTTCAGTTTTAGAAAGGAAATACCCAGGTCACCACCGTCCAGGTAGAAAAAAAAAAAGAACACGATCATCGCCCAGAACATGCCCCTTCCACCCCAACCCTGCACGTGCGGCTGTATTGTATTCTTTTTCCCTCTTCCCCTTTCTCCCTCTGGCTTCCTGGTATCCTTCAAAGTCCGATTCTTTTGTTGTGAAAACGATAACAGTGGCAGTGTTTGTTTTTATGAGATTGACTATCTTTGCTGAGCGTAATGTCTTCCAAATTCATCCAGGTCATGAGGTGTTTGACAATTTCATCATTATTGTTTTCAGTCCATGGGATGTGTGTACCAGAGTTTATTTTTCCATTTCTCTGCACAGGGGCATGTTGGTTGTCTCCTTTTTGGAAGCTGGGTTATATGAAGAAGCATTAAATAGCAGGATTGGCGGGAGGCTGGTTAACAGCCTGTGGTATGCAGATGACCGAGCCTGGCTTGCTCGAAGTAAGGACTTGAAGGAAAACACTTGCTGATAAAGATCAAGGAGTGCAGCCTTCAGTAGGCTTACGACTCAAGTAAGGGTGACCTAAATCCTCACAACTGGATTAATGGGTAACATCATGAGAAAGAAAAGCTTTCAGTTGTCAAGGAATTTGTCTTGCTTGGTTCCATATAGTCCATGCTCATGGAAGCAGCAATCAGGAGATCAAAAGATGAGTCAGACTGGGTAAATCTGAGGCACAGGACCGCTTTAGAGAGTTGAAAAGCAAGGATGTTCCTTGGAGACCAAAGTGCACCTGAGCCTAGCCACGGTATTTTCAGTCGCCTCACATCCATGTGAGAGTTGGACATTGAATAAGAAAGACTGAACAACAGTCCATGCATTTGAATGGTGGTGCTGGGGAAGAATATTGACAATACTGTGGACTGCTAAAAGGACAGACTGACCTGTCTCAGAAGAAGTTCAACCAGAGTGTTCCTTAGAGGCAAGGATGGCAAGCCTTACATGTTTTGGACAACTGGTGGATCCTACTACTTTACATTGATTCAACAGAACCAATGTGTAATTTTTGGTTGAGTTAATCGAACCGGTTGTTAAAATGACACTTGTAATCAGGGTTCTTTCTAAGGTCCTCAGCTGAGCAGTTGCCCAATGTAAAAATCACAAATTTACATCCCTAAGTCTTTGTTTGTTTGTTTGTTTGTTTGTTTTTGGGCATCACTGCCCTCAGGTGGTGGGAGTAGGAGGCCCAGCCTTTGCTCCGTGGAGCTGGAATCGAACCTCCATCCCAGTGGGTCGCGGTCCCGCGCACAACCACTATGCCACCGGGGCTCAGCCATCTTTTTTATTATTTTTTTTTAATGTTCATCTGTGCAACATTGTATTCTAGCCACCTGTAGTATATAATTTACACAGAACTATGCTTATAATATTTCCAAGACCTTTTTAGAGAATTGAAATAATTCATTTCATAAAACTCATACTTTTGAGAAATGCTACATTTTCATACCGTTGCATTTATTACTTCAGTAAACAAACATAAAGAGAAAAGGTGCCAAACAGAGGATGACATGTTTTCAATTGTTTCAGCTTTGTGTTATTCCCCAAATAAGTGAATTATGCACCTCTTAAAAGTGTTCAAAGAAAAAAAAAGTGTTCAAAGAACTAAAAATACATTATATGTTCAGAGATGAGAACTTGCCTGTTTCTCACATACCAAACACAGCGATTATGGTCTAATTGGTCTATCTCTAAAAGAGTGGTGACTAGTCCTACAGTGAAAAGATGGTTAAGGATAAATCACACAACTGAGGTGCTGAGATAAAAGTGAAGAATATTGGGGCTGAGCCCCGGTGGCCTAGTGGTTGTGCGCGGGACTGCGGTTCAATTCCAGCAGTGAGGCTGGGCCTCCTACTCCCACCACCAGAGAGCAGTGATGCCCCCCCCCAAAAAAAAAAAGTGAAGAATATTGCCAGTGAGGGCACCATTCAAGAAGCAATATGAAAAGATCTTAAGTAGCAATTTGATTTTGTATTGTATCATCTAGTTTTGTGTACCTCTTTTTTTGTTCTTATTTAAATGTTAACTGTATGAAATATTCTCCTGTTCAGTAACCGGGCTTTTTATACTTATTACGGTCTTCAGGGCAGTGAAACAAACATTGGGTCAATTACTTGAATCCCACCCCTGCTTTGGACATGTGGTCAGGAGATACCAGTCCCTGGAGGGTATCAATCTTGGTAAAGAGGAGGGCAGCGGAAAAGAGAAAGGCCCTCAGCCATCTGCATTGACACAGTAGCTGCAACCATGGGGTCCGGCATAGGAATAATTGTGTGGAAGTGTTTTGTTTTGTAGAGACACAGGGTCTCTATCAGTTGGGACTACTGGATGCCCATCTAATAACAACAACAACAGCAACAACAACAACAACATTTCTTTTTTTTTTTGGACATCACGGCTCTCCGGCGGTGGGAGTAGGAGGCCCAGCCCCACTGCAGGAATTGAACCTCCGTCCCAGTGGACCGCAGTCCCGCGCACAACCACTACGCCACCGGGGCTCAGCCCCAACAACAACATTTCATTGTGTGTATATACCTAACTTTATTTATCCATCTTCCACAGAAGGGCATTTTGACTATATCCATCTTTTTGCTATTGTGGATAGCATTGCAATAAATAGGGGTGTGCATGTATCTGTTCATGTTTTGTTCTTTATTTCTTTGGTGTGTACATCAAGTAGAGAGATTGCAGGGTAATATGATATTTCTGTTTGCATTTGTTTAAGTAAGTGCCATACTGATTTCCATAGTGTCTGTACAATTCGGAAATTCCACCAGCTGTATGTATGTCAATCTCTTTACATCCTCTCCAGCAATTATTATTATTATTTTTTAATTTTGCTTTCAGTGCCCATGTAAGATGATACCTCATTGTTCTTTTAAATTGCATTTCTCTTATAACTAATGATCAAGAGTATAGCTCCACTCGACTGCTGACTCCTGGATGTCATCTTTGGTGAGTTGTCTGTTCATGTCTTCTGTTGATTTTTTAAGTGGCTAATTGGTGTTTTTCTTACTGAGATATTACAATTTGCTATAGGTTTTCAAGATAAGCCCTTTATCCGATATATCATTGCCAATTTTATTTTCGCTGTCTGTGGGCCTCTTTTTATTTTTCAAGAGAAGTCTTCTGATGTAAATAAGTATTGTATTTTAGAAGACTCTAACCCTTCATTTTGTTTTTATAGCGTGGGTGTTTTTCATTATGTGTTCATGCCTTGTCTAAGTGTCCTTAAGTTTGTCCTTATTTTTTCACTGATGATACTTAATTTAGAATTCTAAGGTTTATACTGAAGTCTCATTCATCTGGAGTTCACTTTTGTATGTGGTGTGAATCATGGGTCCTGTTCATTTTATGTAGGTGGAGATCCATTTTGTTCCAGCACCATTTGTTGAAAAGACTCTCTTCCCCATGTAAAATATCTCGGTCCTTTATAAAAAAATCAGGTACTTGGGGGCTGAGCCCCAGTGGCGTAAGTGGTTGAGTGCGGAACTGCAGCCCGCGGGCTTGGCGGTTCAAATCCAGCGGCAGCTGGGTGGTGCCCACGACCACCAGAGGCAGTGATGCCCACCAAAAAAAAAAAAATCAGGTACTTGGGCTGAGCCCCGGTGGTGTAGTGGTTGTGCGCGGCACTGCGGCCCACTGGGACAGAGGTTCAATTCCAGCAGTGGGGCTGGGCCTCCTACTCCCACTACTGGAGAGCAGTGATGCCCACCCACCCCAAAAAAATCAGCTACTTGTAGGTGATTGGCTTCATCTCTGGGTTGTCTGTTAGAATCCATTGGTCTAGATAGTTAGCATTATACCACCCGAACTGTTTTGCTGACCGTGATGGTGTCATAGGTTCTGAAATTGGCACATAAGAGATCTCTCACTTCGTTTTTGTTTTTATCCTGGACTCCTTTCCTTTCCATAGAGAATTGGTGATTCATTTTTTTTTCCATTTCTTTGAAGAATTGGGAAAAATTGCAGTTTATTGTATTGTATTTATATATTGTTTTAGATCACATTGACATTTTCACTATACTGTCTTCATATTCATGAACATGAAACAGGCTTCCATTTATGTAAGTCTTTTTTGCTTCTTGTAGCAGGGTTTTTTCCCCCAATGATTTTGTTGGGGGCTCTTACAGCTCTTATAATATTCAATACATCATTTTTATCAAACATATTTGTACACATATTGCCATATTCTTTTCCAAATATTTTCCACTTGAACCCTTGGTATAAGCTCCTGTTCCCTCCCCCCCACCTTTTTTTTTTTTTTCTTTTTGGCATCACTGCTCTCCAGTGGTGGGAGTAGGAGGCCCAGCCCCACTGCTGGAATGGAACCTCCGTCCCAGTGGGCCGCAGTCCCGCGCACAACCACTATGCCACCACTATGCCACTATGCTCAGCCCCCCTCCCCTTTTTTTTAAGAATCATTTTATTGGGGGCTTATACAACTCCCATCACAGTTCATACATACATTAATTGTATGCAGGCCATATTTGCACACTTGTTACCATCATCGCTCTCAAAACATCCTCTCTCCACTTAGGCCCCCAGTACCAGTTCCCCATATTTCCCTTCCCTCCCCCCTCTCCCTCCCCCATGAACCCTTAATAATTTACAAATTGTTATTACTTTTTCATATTGTACACTGTCCAATGTGTCCCTTCACTCACTTCCCTGTTGGCCATGCCCCAAAGAGGAGGTTATATGTAGATCCCAGAAATTGGTTCCCCATTTCTACTTTACCATCCCTCTACCCTCCCAGTATCACCACTCCCACCACTAGTCCTGAGGTAACATCTATCCTAAATTCCCCTTGTTTCCGACTCCAGTGTACATCCCCTGGTCTAGCTGGATTTGTCTGGTAGAATTGGAATCATGATAGTGGGTGGGAGGAAGCATTTGAGAACTAGAGGAAAGTTGCATATTTATTGTTACTATACTGTACTTTAACTGGCTCATTTCCTCCCTGGAACCCCTCTGTAAGAGGATGTCGCTTCACTTATTGATGGGCTTTGGTTAGCAGTGGGGTTTTTTTGGATATAAATCTTTTGTTTCTCTTATTAAGCTTATTCCTAGGTATTTTATCTTTTGGGAGGTTATATAAATGGTACTGTTTTAAATATTCATTTTCATATACAAGATTCTATTGACATCTGTATGGTGATTTTTAAAAATTATTTTACTGGAGGCTCTTACAGCTCTTATTACAATCCATACATACATCTATTGTGTCAAGAACATTTGTACATGTGCTTTCATCATCATTTTCAAAACATTTTTTAAAATTTGAGACCTTGGTGTAAGCTCATTCCCACCGCCTGCTGTATGAGTCCTAGATAATTTATGTATTTTTTCATGTCTTACACAGAACACTGTCACCCTTCACCCAATTTTCTTTTGTCCAAAAACAGGACAAAGCAAAACAACAAAAGAAACCAAAAATCAAAACAAGACAACAGCAAAAATCAATGACAAAAAAAAGAAAAGCTTGTAAATAGATACAGGTCTTATTGTTGACCTTTAGGAGTGTTTTCCAGTCAGATCTGATGGGGTGTCTTGTCCTGATCCTAAAGCCTAATTTTGGTATTCCCTGGGGACTTCATTGCTTTGTTCCCCTTGATGCTCTATTACATGCCTGCAGGGATTCTCAAACTAAGGCCCTCCGTGCCACATGAGGCTCACTGAGGACATTTATCTGGTCCACTGGATGTTTTTGCCGCTGCTGCCTGCCCTGCCTAGCAGCTCTCTTCCTGGGCCTGCAGTGCGCATGTGTGGGATGTGCACCGCACTCTCCCACTCCGTCTCTCTCAGTCTCACGTGTGATCAGACGAGTCACGAACTTGCCTGTGCAGACTCTGCTGCTGCCTGAGGACCAAAGTAAGAACAAGTTAGGATTTTTTTAAGTTAGGAGATCTAGTTAGTAGGGCCTTTTTGTGTGTGTGTGTGTGTGTGTGTGTGTGTGTGTGTGTCTAAGGGGGACCTTTTTTCCCCCCCAGAAATTAGGAAGCCTTTTTTTTCTGCAGATAGGGGTCACCGTTTTTTTTGAAGTTAAGAGTCTTTTTTTTTTTTTTTGAAGGTTGGTTAGTTGGTTGGGGGGCGGTTTCTAGGGGGGTTGCATCACAGTGATAACAGGAACAGTCAGCGCTCAGTGCTCATGCAAATGGGTCAGTGCTCAGAAGCAATGATCAGTTGTAAGTGCTTAGTGCGAATGCAAGTTGTCAGCTGTCAGTGTTCATGCAAATGGCCAGTGCTCAGTGTTATCGCCTGGGGGCCCCAAACTGGTAATTGCCTATGGCCCTGTGGAAACTTCATCTGGCTCTGCAGACAATCTAGGCGTAGGAAACCCAATTTAATTGACAGTGCATTTATCGTCTGATTGCTATTCAGTTGTGTATAGTGTTATATGCAGTGTGCTGTGTAAGCCCTGGTTCACACTGTTGCGATCTCTGAACAGTGTGAGTTCAGCCATAAGCATGTATGGCTGAACTTGCATTAGATTCAGAAGAAAAAGACATACACGCCTTCTTTTTCCCGGCAGTGGAATCTGATCGCCTGGGTCTTCTCACCTGTGCAAGTTCACAGATCGTAGTGTGGTTCTCACAGGGTAGTGTGAACTGGAAAGGTGGTGGAGGAACCGGCTCTGTCATCGTGCCGGTTCCCGCACCGCACCAGTGTGAGCCTGAGAGAAAAGCAGAGTTCCACCAATAGAAAATGCATTGACAACTCAGCAAAATACTTTTGTGAAGCAGCTAAATATTTCATCACTGTGAGCAAGTTTTCAAGTTGCCAAGCTAATATTGTGCACTGGCAGACCATTCGTGGAGGGAGAATTTGTTAAAGAATGCCTTTGCCTTTCTGTTGCCAAAGAGATGTGTCCAGAGAAGGCCGATTTATGTAGTACAGTGAGTCTTTCAGGACCTACAACTACATGAAAGATTGAAGAAATGGGAGACAATTTGCATCAGCATTTGCAAAACTCCACAAAAAATCTTTCCTATTTTTCCTTGGCACTCTATGAAAGTAATGATGTTCGTGATTCTGCACAACTTCTAATTTTTATTAGCGGGATGAATGTTTTGAAGTCAGAGAAGAGCTCGCTGCGCTGCAGAGCATCAAAGGAACAACTATAGGGTAGGATATCTATGAAAAGATTTGCTAAACTGTGAATGGTTTGGAGCTGGACTGGGCTAACCTAGCCATTGTGACAACTGATGGTGGGGTCTAAGAAAGGAGTAATTGCTCGCATTAACCAAGATATGGACAAACATGACCATTCTTATCCTATAGCCATACACTGCTTCATCCACCAATAAGCACTGTGTAGTTAATCACTAAAGTGGGACTCTCTTATGAAAATTGTGGTATCTTGTGTTAACTTCATTAGAGATAATGCACTAAACCACAGACAATTTCAGGAATTTCTGTCTGAGCTAAATATTGCCTGTGAAAGATGTTCCGTATCACACAGAAGTCTGTTGACTGAGTCGAGAGAGAATTTTGAAACATTTCTTTTTTGGGGGGTGAGGGGAGGGGGCATCACTGCCTCTGGTGGTCGTGGGTGCTACCCAGTGCCGCTCCTGAGTGCCGCCGCTGCATTTGAACCTCCAAGCCCTGCGGGCCATAGTCTCGCACTCAACCACTTACACCGCCAGGGCTCAGCCCTTTTTTTTTTTTTTGAAACATTTCTATGACTTCTACAGATTACAGCTTTTCTGTTTTCAAAAAACAAAGAAGTACTAGAGCTCAATGATGCAGAATGAAAATGGTACCTTACCTTTCTTACAGATGTAACAGAGCTACTCAACAGTTTCACTGTGTAACTTCAAAGAAAAGGGAAACTCACCTGTGCTATGCAATCACATGTGAAAACATTTGACGTAAAATTAGGCCTCCTCATCAAACAAGTGAAGGAGGAAAATATCTGCCATTTCCCCACAACTCAAAATATGTTAGCAGAAAAACCATTGGTTGCATTCCCAAACAAAACGTGTGGATTCACTGGAAAATTTGCAAAAGGAGTTCCAATTTAGATTTAAAGAGCTTCATCACCATGAACAGGACATACAGCTTTTCTGTAACCCATTTTCTTTTTTTTTTTTTAGGCATCACTGCCCTGGTGGTGGGAGTAGGAGGCCCAGCCTTTTGCTCCTGTGAGCAGGAATTGAACCTCTATCCCAGTGGGCCGCAGTCCCGCGCACAACCACTACGCCACTGGGGCTCAGCCCTGTTACTCATTTTCTATTGACTTTGAAAATGTAGATACAATTTACTAAATGGAACTGGCTGAAACTGCAGAATCGTGACTCTCTGAAAGACACTTTCAAGTCAAGCAGCCTTCCCAATTTCTATGCATTCTCTCCCCTCTGAGACCTATCTTAATCTCAGGAACCATACACTCAAAATGGCAGCCATCTTTGGCAGCACGTATGTCTGTAAACAGACTTTTTCCAGAATGAAACATCTGAAATCTCCAACCAGATCTAGACTAACTGAGGCCCACTTGCATCACTTATTATGACTAGTGGTGACAAATATGGAACGGGACATTGACCATCTCATTAGCTAAAAGCAGGCCCATAGTTCCCATTGAAATACAGGTAAGTTTGTTGATTTAACTTTACTTGTTCTTCATTTTAAATATTATATTTGTTCCCATTTTGGTTTTTTACTTCAAAATAAGATATGTGCAGTATGCATAGGAATTGTTCATAATTTAAAAAAAACAAACAAACTATAGTCCGGCTCTCCAACAGTCTGAGGGACAGTGAACTGGCCCCCTGTTTAAGAAGTTTAAGGACTCCTGCTTTAGTATTTCGCCCTGGTGTGGTGGGGTCAGGCCAGGGACAGTTCCCACATTGTGTCTCCAGTGTTTTCCCTGGTAGTGCTATGGGTCAGTGAGGCTTTTGTGTCTCGTGGTAGGGTTGGCCTAGGGTCCTCTCTGTGCATAGACTGCCTGAGGTATGTGGATCTTATAGTCTTCCACATGGCCACATTTTCCAATTCGTTACAATAATTTTTTTTATCGAGTCTTTATCGAATTTTCTATATATAAAATCATAACATTGGCAAACAGAGAATTTTGCTTCTTATTTTCCAACTTGAGTCTATTTGATTTCTTTTTTTTTCTTTGTTTGTTTTGTTTTTGGGCATCACTGCCTCTGGTGGTCATGGGAGTTACCCAGTGCTGCTCCTGAGAGCCGCTGCTGGATTTGAAGTGCCAAGCCCACGGACCGCAGTCCCACACTCAACCACTTACGCCACCGGGGCTCAGCCCTTTGATTTCTTTTTGATGTCTAATACCCCTAAGATTTCCATGACTATATAAAATAAGAGTTGTGTTAAGGACAAGTCCTGTATGATGCCCCCTAGGAGGGAGAATGCTTTCCGTTTCTCTCCATTGAAAGGCTGATCACTGGTTTTGTGTATGTGACCTTTATTATATTGAGTACTTTCCATTCTGTTCCTATTTTATTGAGAGTTTTATAGAAAATGAATGTTGTTTTACTAAATTACTTTTCTACCTCAATTGACATGATAATATGATTTTCCTCTGTCTTATTTGTATGATGGATTGGATGGATTATTTTTCTAATATTGAACCATCCTTGCAGATTGGTACAAATTCTACTTGATCATGCATTTTGTCAACTTCTTATTTAAAATGCATTTTGTCAACTTCTATTTGCTAGAATTTTGAAGAAGATTTTTACATCTTTGTTCATAAAGGATATTAGTCTATAGTTTTCTATACTGGTGATGTACTTGCCTGTTTTTGATATTAGGGTTATATTTCATAAAATGAGTTTGATAGCATGTTGTAATTTTCTGTATTCTGGAATAGTTTGTGTAGAATTAGTGTTAATTCTTCTCTAAATGCTTGGTAGAATTCCTCAGTAAAATTATGTGGTCCTGGACTTTTTGTTCTTGGGACTTTTTTTTTGTTTTGGGGGCATCACTGCCCTCTGGTGGTAGGAGTAGGAGGCCTAGCCTTTGCTCCTGTGGAGTCGCTGTTGGAATCGAACCTCCATCCCAGTGGGCCGCAGTGCCGCGCACAACCACTACGCCACCAGGGCTCAGCCTGGGACTTTTCTTAATGGCTTGTTCTGCTTCTTGTGTTATAGGTCTTTGAGGTTTTCTGGATCAATTTGGGTTTCTTCACATAGGCAATGCACTTCTTGAAATGTAGTCTTTTCTTCTAGCATTTTTAATCTGTCGAAATACAATTCTTCATAATATTATGTAACTACCTTTTTTTAAATTTCAGTTTGTTCTCTTGTGATATTGCTCATTTCATTTTTCTTTCTTTTTTGGGGGGGGGCATCACTGCCCTCTGGTGGTCGTGGGAGCTACCCAGCCTTGCTCCTGGAGAGCTGCTGCTGGATTTGAACTGCCAAACCCGTGGGCCGCAGTCCTGCACTCAACCACTACGCCACTGGGGCTCAGCCCCACCCAGTGATTTTTAAGTAAGATGTTTTTCAATTTCCATGTAATTGATTCCCCCCTTGATTTTCCTATTATTGATTTCTCATTTTATAGTATTGTGATCTGAAAAGGTGGGTTGTAGTATCTGAATTAAAAATGTACAATGTATATATATATACACACACACATATATTAAAATGAAGTTAATTGTATTGTTTAGTACTTCTGTGTCTTTGTTGATTTTTTTTCTAGTTGGTCTGTCTTTCCTCAAGGATGGTATATTGAAGTCTCCTAGTGTGGTAGTCACCTCATCTGGTGTCAATTTGAGGATTAAGAGGGTAGGGGTATGGTCACGCCCATCAATCTGGAGATAGCCAATGAGACCTCTGTGTGGGCATGGCCTACTCAAGAATTCTGGGAAATGTGGTAATTCCTTTTTGGAGGCAGGAGACACTATCTTTCTCAGTTCACCTCCTTGGAGACTTTCTACTGACAACAGTCCCTTAGAGATGCTCTGCTGACAAGGCACAAGGCTGACTTCCTGTGAGACATCCTGGAGAAGTCACATGGGTTTACCTCATGGAACCAGACCTCTGAAACCAGAAAAGTCACATGGAGACTTCTGCCAGTGCTGAGATGCTTGAGAAGTCACAGAGCAGTCCCTGCCAGAGCTGAGATGTTTCTCCCACTACAAGACTCTGCACCCACTGGTCTGTGATTGTCCTGGTGTCATTGCATGTACTTTGTGAGTCTGAAGAGGACTTTATAGGTTGGTATTGGACTTATGGCTAATATCGGACTTGTAACCTTGGACTGGACTGGGCTGGGATGTTTTCTCAGTGTTCAATTTCTCTTGTTTATAATCCTCTTTCTTATACACATATGAGTGTCTATGGATTTGTTTCTTTAGTCCACCTAGACTAACACATCTAGTATCACTGTAGTATTGTCTTTTTGTCTCTTTAACTTTATAGGGGTATGATTAATGTATTTTACGTGTCTTTCATTGGGTGCATAGATATTTATTATGATTATGTCTTAATGCTGAATCATGGCTTTAATCTTTATGTAATGGCCTTCTTTGTCTCTCCTGCTGGCTTTTACTTTAACATTTGTTTTTTTTTCCAAAAATCAACATAGCTATTCTTGATTTTTTAAATTGCTGTTAGCTTGATAGAGTTTTTCCCACCCTTTGATTTTTTTGGTCTGTTTTGGACCTTGTGTTTGAGGTTTGTTTCTTGTAAATAACATATTGATGTCATAGGTTTTTTGGAGAAACTGATATGGGTTAGGGATCTTTTTCGTCCTCTTCTACCCCCTCCCCAATACATGCACTCTTAAATACAGTATTTTGAATGGAAGCTGAGAAACATTTTTAAAAATTGCTTTTCTGATGCCTAAGAACCTCCCCTTCTAACCACTCTCTTTCCTTTCTCCTCTCCCTTTGAGACTTCTGGCAGTCATTGACTCCAAAATTAGTCTACCTGATCTCCTTTCAGAAGTGTGTCACCGCCACGTGCTTATCAGTACCATTAGTATTATTAATAGTAACTACATGATTTATATAATATTTTTCATGCATCGAGTGATTTCATCTGCCCAACAACCCAGAAAGGAAGGGACTATTATTGTCTACAGCTTTACGGATGAGAGAACTGGTTGGGTACGTGTTTTGACCATGCCACAGAGTTTTAAGTCCAGGGTTTCTTTGCCCTGCATCACGGTGCTATTACTTGTTATGCTTAACTGCTATTTCCTTTGACCTCCCCCATATCTACCACCTGAAACCCACCTTCGTCACCAACTACCACCCTTCTGAAGTTCCCTCTTTCTCCCACATTCACACCATCAGCCGACCCCAGGTGGTGTCTTTGCAGTTGCTTGAGTGTATGTGAGCCATGCAAGGGTTTCATTTCCCCCTTCCATTCTCAGCTGAGCTGTGTCAACCTCCATGACCCCCGCTGGCCCTAAATGGAGCACTGCCTCCCTTTCTCACAGTCTACTTGGACACTTTGAGGACTGTACATCTGAAAATCAAGGTCAGAGACTCTTAGTTGAGCACCTGCTTTGTTCCAGGCTCTATGCTTGGCATGGAGACACAGAGCCCAAGCTTTTTCAGCCCCAGTATCAGTTTCTTCCAGGTACCTGGCAGATGGGCACCTGGAGGTTCCAAGAGAATTAGTCTGATTCCATCAGCCATCTGCCAGTGGAAGGTGAGCTCCTTCTCTACAGGACAGCTGACTTTTGGATACCCTCTGAGCCAGAAAACATGTTCCTTAGGCCCTGCAAGAGAAACATCTGGCTGACGGCTAACCTCTTCCTCCCCAGTCCAATCTCAGAAAGGCCTCACAGTTTCAGTTGGGTTAATCATCCAACTGTCCTCCACACATTCGTTTCTTAGTGTAATAAAAAGGTAGCTGTTCAAAAAGGCAAGTTCTTCAACTTTCTAACACATAATAAAAGTGTGCAGCTTCAGGGCAAGCCAAGAAAGGAATATAAAGGATCAGCAACGGGAGCAAAGTCAAGCCACCACCCCCCTCAAGAGCCCCCAAAAGACTTCAGGCTAGGAGGGGCAGTTCTGGGGACCCCCCCCCCAAAGGACCAGTGGGAAGATAGTCATAAAGGTCAGCAGACAGACCTCGAATTATCTATGCTTTTTTAATTTTTTGCTAGTTACTACATACATTTTTTTCTATTTCTTCTGTTGCTTTTTTTATTCAATTTTGTTTTCTTTTTGTGTCGTCTACATTATTGTTCGTTTGCCCACTGATATGAGTGAGGCATGAGAAGCAAGCTCGGAGTAGAGATCAATGGGGTCAAATGTTCCAGAGGGACTTATCGGGAAGAAGAAGCAGAGGAAGGAAGCTGTGAGCAAACAAAGCCATAGACAGGGGAATAACTCAGGAATTAGAATCAACAATGAAGAGGATATAGAGATCCCGGGGGTTTGGAGCAACAGCCATCTAGCTGAGAGGCATTACTAAGAGGCAGAAGAAGGGAGAGCGTGATGGTGCGGAAGGAGGAATGTAAAAGGAAACAGGAAAGCTCTAGAAGCAAAGCCATGGATACAGGTATAAACATAGGTGTGCACTTAGGTAAATAGATTAATCCATAAAAATAGAGATATTGGCATAGATACATATATTTATATGGCAATACATTGAAGAAGTAGAGGAACTTTGGGCCTCTGCTGAAGCCCACCCTCAGCACAAGAACACTTTATCCTAACAACCTGGCATTCTGTGATGTTCACCCTCCTGGCACGATGGCTGAAGACAAAATGGATGTACAAGCAAATGTGGTGAAGAAAGTTGATGGTGCTCGTCTATCAAAAGATATAGCGTGTGATGTGTTAAAGGCTTGAAGATAAGCAAGTGGCCACCTAGCAGAGAAGAAACAAGCCCACATGAGGAAGCACACCAGCCTATGTGTGATCATGTAGTGCCGATGGAATCGGGTGATAGGCACCATCAGACCCAAAACAAACACAAAAACATATTGTTGAGATCTGTAGAAAAATGGGATATCCCCTCACAGAAAGGTTGCTAGGAAGGGAGGAGTCAAGTATAGCATCAATGAAACACACAGGTCCATCGACTCAAAGACAACCTCACTATGTTCCAGACTCAAAGACAACCTCACTATTACCCAGTTGATTCTAAATCACAGCGACTCTATCGAACAGGGTAGAACTGCCCCTGTGGGTTTCCTAGCCAGTAGCTCTTTCTTGGGAGTAGAAAGCCTTATCAGCCTCCTGTGGAGCAGCTTGTGGTATTGAATTACTGACCTTGTGGTTAGCAGTTCAACACATAACCACTAGCTATAACTGGCCAATTAGTGTTCCTTTTTTTCTTAAAAAGAAAAAAGGGAACAAACCTTGTGTTTGAGTGCACATGTACTGCAATTTTCGTTCAGCCAATTCTAGTCCAAAATACGATCTTAATAAAAGTCTTGGGTATGGCTGCATGTATGCACCTGTAGATTTAGTTAATCCAATCAGGTTTTGGGTGCCTTTCTGGGCTAGACTCAGAGGTGCACGATGAGGTGGGTTCCCAGAACCCATTGTTCTTGCTGTGCTCTTTCCAATGAATCATAGCTGTGGCTAAACCAGCATTTACCACGGAACCTTCCACAAGACACTAGTCTCCAGAGAGAGAGAGACCTGAGCTCAAAAAGTGGAGGAAACGCCCCATGCTCTCTGGTCTGTTTCCACCATCACGTCTCACTTGAACACAGTGGAGACTCGGGGAGGTTCTGCAACAGAAAGCCCCGTTTCCCTTTGCCTGCATTTTCCAGCCTTATTGGCCTTGACACCCTCTCCCCACCCCTTTCGAGAAGCCTAGGAGTAGTTCTCAAAATGAAGTCTCAGAATAGTGATCACAGGCCGGTTAGCTGTAAGTACCCTCTCACGTGTGTGTTCTCCAGGATAACCACCAGTACATGGGGCTATAGAAATGTGGCTGGTTCAAATGGAGATGTGCTGAGTGTAAAACATATATTGTATTTTGATGTCTTAAGGACCTGTATAAGAACAAAGCATTGCATCCATAATGTTCGTGTGGAGTACAGGGGAGAGGTCAATGGTAAAATTCTCGCTTTCCATGTGGGAGACCCAGGTTCAATTTGTGACCATTACACTTCATATGCACCGCCTGCCTGGCTTGAGTGTTGCCAGGATGCTGAGCAAGTTTCAGTGGAGCTTCTAGACTAAGAAAGACTAGGAAGAAAGGCCTGGTGATCGGTTTCCAAAAAGTTCACCAATGAAAAGTTTCTGGGTCACAATGGTCCGGTCCCATTGCTCCTGGGGTCATCTTGAGCCAGGACTCAACACAACACCTGTTAACAACATACTGATGCTGGGTCGAATATTCTCGAAAGTATTAGGGTGGAAGATATCCAAAAATTTAACTTCATGGATTTCTTTCTCTCTTTCTTCGGTAATGCGACTTCAAGAAAGCTTAAAATTGAGATCTTCATAGGAAATCAGCCTCCAGGGATTTTTCTCATCAATAATAGAGCGATGGGGAGAAAATGGTTACCAACCAGAGTGCGCTGGAGAGAGGACTCCAAAAGACCAAAATGAGAAACCTGGCATGAACGGTTACAGCCTTCTCCATCGATCCCGCTCTGATGCACGCTGGCAGGGTCGATTTTTTTCAACATTTTCTGTTTGTTCACATTGGGTTTTTCTCAGATGTGTTTTGTCATTGGGGGTGGGGTGGGGGTGGGAACCCCCTTAAATTTTTGTTCTGTTTTTCTGTTTTTCAACATATGAAACTCAGGATTGATGACCCTATAGGGATAGCAAGTAGAATAAAGGTTTGTGGGGGAGGGTGGATAGGGGGATGTGTATGTCCTAAATGGAGCTGATATCTGTAGTAGGTTCCAATAAGATGGGTTTGGGTGTTTGCTTTTTTAACTTATGGCTTTGTGTGTTGTGCAGCACAGCGCCTAGTCCACAGTGCCACCAGGGCTCCTTAAGAGGGCTGATGGGGATTTTTTTTGAGGAGGGAGAAAGCAAGCTTAAAATGACACGGGGGACACACATGATCCTCTTGGCCAGAGCTGCTCCGGCATAGTGATAGTCGTGACGTGGTTGGGTTGGGTCACCGGGGAATATGATGAGGAAGGAAGTTTAGGGGAATGCTGGTGATCCTTGGCGGGACACTAAGCTAGGGTTTGAAAGACGAGAAGGAAGGTGGCGAACACAGCACGTGCCAAGGCCCTGAAGTGAAAAAGAAACTGAAAATACTCTCGGGTGTTGGAGGCAGGGCGTGTGTTGGGGGGTGGGGGCAGGGAGTGACCCTACATAGGACCAGAAGAAGCAGCAAAGGTCAGAACTTGGGCAGCTGGGAGTGGGTCGGTGGTTGCCAAGTCCCCGTGAGAGGCTTATCTGACAGACATTGAGAAGGGTGAAAGGGTGTAGATTTTTTCATTTGGGGAAAAGACTGACATCAGGAATGCGTGTAGGGAGAAAGTGGGGCCAAGGAGACACTCCCCTCACCCCCAGTCCCCTGTTCAAAAGCAGTTGGAGTCATCCAGGAGCGAGATGACAGAAGTTGGAACTCTGCTACACACCTTAGAATTGAGGAGAGCTAATGCCTGAGAAAGGAGCTCAGCTGCTAACCAGAAGGCTGACAATTTGAATCCCCCCAGTGGCTCTGCAGGGGAGAGAGCAGAAGATCTCCCGTAGAGATTCCCACCTAGAATCTTCTATGAGGCAGTTCTACTCGGAACGGCAGAGTCACTGTTGAAATGGACTGGGCAGCGCCCAGCAACCGTGTCCGGGAAGTGGAGTCAGAGTGGCAAGGAGGAGTTCAAGGCAGATGTGAGAAGCTCGTGGCGGTGCCCGGGGGGCTGTTCCACACAGAGTGGATGGAGGCGTCTGGTCAGAAGAGGTCTGAGAGCGGGGCTCTTGGACTTCAGGTGCCTCATCTTCCAACGTCAGTGTGCTGGGTCGCTGAGGCAGCACAGTTGGTGATCAGGAAGCACTGGTTCGTTTCCTCCAGAAGACTTAGCATCCTGATCTCCTATCAGGACGAAGGCACAGTGTTTTCCAGTGACTGCTTCCACCTCCACTCACCCCTGGGATCAGGCTCCCTTCTGCCCAGGGAGGCCCAGAGCAGGAAGTGAGGGAGCAGATAAGAAGGACCTTGGGCCAGAAGGCAGGAATGTAGACAAGTAGAGGCTCCTGGTCTCTTATCTTAACTCTGTCTCTAATACAAGCGCTGAACTGGAGCCTCAGCTTCTCCTCTGGTGCCAGGAGGGTCTTTCCGCTGAGTCCTTCCTAGCTTCTGTCCCTCTCTCCAGAAACCCTCTTCCCAGGACTTGACCCACCAGAGACATCACTCTCTGGAAGGCTTGGCTTGCTGTCACCTTCACCGGTGCCCTTTTCCTCAGGTAGAAGGCCAAAATCCTGACAAGACTAAGAAGAGGGAGGCTCTGGGCCAAGTTCAGGCAGGGAAAACAGGAACGATGACGAACCAAGCTTCCCTGGTTCTTGGGGGGGGGGGGGGGTTGTTGGGTTGTTGGGTCCAATTTTCTGAGCACACAGTAGCCCTTGACCTTTCACCCTCGGCTCAGACTCCGCCGTCTCCTGGCTCTGCAGCCACCGTCGCATCTTTGGTCATCCTGGAGCTCACCAGACAGACTTGCTGCCACATCC